>JARBWK010000089.1:0-83248 GCA_030556195.1 Anolis apletophallus | reverse complement strand
CCCACCACTGAAGCGCTGCACCGGCACCCCCCCCTGAAGGGGAGGGGTGCCGGCGCGAGCGCGCCAGTGGTGGGGAAGCCGCGCCGAATCGTCCTAGGGGCGGGACTTCTGGCGGCACCTTCTCCCTCTCACCGGCCCCGCCCCCTGCACGAGGCCCCACCCCCAGGGGGGCGGCATTTAGACAGGTGGCCTTGGGCAGCACAGTCCGCTAGTCCGGGCCTGGCAGGGCCTCTCTCTAGCGCCTGATTCAAACTACGAAGTCCAAGATGTCATGAGATGTAGCTATGCAATTAATGCTATAATTGTGTAGAATGACAGGACCCCATATCACTTCTGGAGAGGCATGTGCAAGCACGGATGCAAAGCAAGAAAAATACCTACGAGGTTTTCCCACTTCCAGTTGGCCCCAAAACTGCATTCATCCCAGGTTTCATAATACCACTGCAGAGAAAGAAAGAAAGAAAGAAAGAAAGAAAGAAAGAAAGAAAGAAAGCGTTAGTTTAACACTAAAGATTTCTTAGAGTGTGGGATGGGAATTGGGGAGATTCAGATTCAAGTTCTCATTGAACCATGAAAAACACTACTACTACTACTAATCTTTATTTATACCCCGCCATCATCTCCCCCAATGGGGCCAAGCCCAAACTAAGGCCCCTTCTACACTGCCATATAAAATCCATAATATCTGCCTTGAAGTGGATTATATGGCAGTGTAGACTCATATAATCCAGTTCAAAGCAGATAATGTGGATTATTTACTTTGATAATCTGGAATATATGGCAGTGTAGAAGGGGCCTTAGTAACCTTGGTTAGTTCTTCTCTCTCATGAACTGAAGTGGGAGATAATTAACTCACACCATTTGGGGCCCTTTTTCCCAGAACATCAAGGCAGAAAATCCCACATTATCTACTTTGA
This sequence comes from Anolis apletophallus, assembly GCA_030556195.1. Lineage (NCBI taxonomy): Eukaryota > Metazoa > Chordata > Lepidosauria > Squamata > Anolidae > Anolis > Anolis apletophallus. The sequence continues at coordinate 82,331 of JARBWK010000089.1, read as the reverse complement.
ACTGGATTATCTGAATCCACACTCAGATAATGTGAGATTTTCTTCCTTGATGTTCTGTGTGGAAGGACCCTTAGTTACAAGTTAATTGACACGGGCACCTGAGGCAAAGCACCAAAACCAGTGTGTACAGAGCTATCATACTGTCTGTTCTCCTCTATGGGTCTGAAACATGGGTCACCTATCGCCAACACCTACGACTCCTTGAACGCTTTCATCAGCGCTGTCTTCACACAATCCTAAATATACACTGGACCGACTATGTGACGAATGTTGCTTTGCTAATCTGTGAGCTATCTCTTTATCACCAGCATTGCATCTGAAGAGATGATGCTTCCCAGGTAGGTGAACTGCTGAATGGACTTAGGCACAGATGTGCCTATGCTGACGTGGGGGTGATGGTGTTCTTCCTGTGGTGCGGGCTGGTAGAAAACTTGTTTTCTTCAGGCTGACTTCCAGCCCAAACAGCTCTGCAGCTGCTGCAAAGCAGGATGTGAGGCGGTGCAGGGCTGCTTCTGTGTGGCCGACAAGGGCAGCACCATCAGCAAAAAGCAGCTCACGGATTAGATAGTTTAGGGCAGGGGTGCTCAGAACGGTGATCGCGATCACCAGGGTGATTTTCGGGCCTCATCCTGGTGATCTTCAGGCCCGACCAGGTTTTTTGCTGTTGGTCCTCTTCACGCGCCCCTGCACGCTGCAAAGAAGTCCTCCGTCGTTGCTCCTCCCCGCTCCCTGCTCGCGCGCCGCCTCCAAAAGCTCCAGAGTCCAAGAGGCAGAATGGGCCCCCTCTTTTGGATTCCTCCTCCTCCCTCCATCCTTCTCCAGCCACTCAGAGCCGTAGGAGACCGAAGGTGGCGGGCCTGGATGACGCGATGCATGTCTGGCCCCGCGCGCATGCGCAGAAGCGCCCATTCTGCCTCTCGGACTTCTCGTGAGCTCTTGGGAGGCGGCACGCATGCTGGCGGCGTGGAAATAGGAGCAACGACGGAGGAGAAGGACGCTTTGGGGTCATTTCTTACCGCATCTCAAAGGTCGGTCTTTTACTTGGGGTGGGTGCTTGATTGTTCTGTGGCATGTCTCTTTGTTTATTTTTAATGTTAAAAAATGGCGTTTTAGCTCCAAAGCCTCTCTGCTTGCTTTGTTCCTTGAGAAATATATGTTGGGGAATATGGAAATGTGGGAGAAATGGGGTGGTTGGATGTATTTATGCATGCCCCTTTGTTTACCTTGTTGAGTATTAAATGGCCTTGCAGTTCAAAAGCCTCTCCTCTTACTTTCTGGCTGATAATATGTGTGGTAATATGGCAGTGTGGGAGAAATGGGGTGGTTGGATGTATTTATGCATGCCCCTTGTTTACCTTGCTGAGTATTAAATGGCCTTGCAGTTCAACAGCCTCTTTCTTACTTTCTGGCTGATAATATGTGTGGTAATATGGCAGTGTGGGAGAAATGGGGTGGTTGGATGTATTTTTATGCTCTGTTTTATATTGTTGTTATTAAATTGAAATGTTGATGTTTTATAACGTCATTTCATGTAAACTGCCCCGAGCCTGCTGGAAGGAGCGGTACATAAAAATGAATAATAAATATAAATAAATAAATAAATAAATAAATAAATAAGAAAATAGTTATACGTTTTACATTTCTGGGTAGGTGATCTTTGGGACTTGGTTTTTTAATCAGTAGCTCCCATGCTGAAAAAGTGTGAGCACCCCTGGTTTAGGGTCTTTGTGCGAGCCCTCAGGCGGCTTAAGTTGAGCAAGCTGCCATCAGTACGATAGCGTATATATATGCTGTCTTCTTCGAGATCTGCCGTAGCAAGCCTACTGAATATGATACCAACCTGTATTGCCTAGATCAAATGTACTGCTATCAGGGTAAAACAAATCAGCATTATCATTGCATTATCATTGCAATATCCGTATTTAACCATTGCACAAATGATAGAAGAAGAGACAATGTACAGTGTTCCCTCACTTATTGGTAGGGTTAGTTTCCAGGACTGTGATGTAGGGATACCCTATTTATACATTATTTTAGTAGTTATACACTATTTTAAGTTTTTATAAACTTACAACAAAGTGAAGGAAAGGAAGGAAAGGCCCTTCAGGCCTGGAGGGAGGGAAAATACCATGATATATATTTTAAATTTATATTTTTGGAAATCCGCGAAAACAGCGAACCGCGAAGTAGCGAGATAACACTGTGACACATTATCCACCGTGCTTAACAGGCCTGAACATCAGACATTGGTTGTTTTCAACGGTTATAGAAAGCAAGTGAAGATAGAAGCAAAAGAAAATAACACCAGCATTGAGGCCATGCTATTAAGTACACAGCTGCGCTGGGCAGGGCACGTCTCTAGGATGGAGGACCACCGCCTCCCAAAGATACTACTCTACGGTGAACTCGCCACGGGTCAGTGCAAGAGAGGCGCCCCCAAAAAGATATACAAGGACTCCCTGAAACAACATCTCAGGCTCGGCCAGGTTGATCACCAACAATGGTCCACCCTGGCCTCACATCGGGAGGCATTAAGGGGGGAGGGGAGGATGGAATTAAATATATTTAATATTAAATTAAAATAAGGGGAGGGGAGGATATAATTAAATATATTTAATATTAAATTAAAATAAGGGGAGAGGGAGGATGGAATTAAATATATTTAATATTAAATTAAAATAAGGGGGAGGGGAGGATATAATTAAATATATTTAATATTAAATTAAAATAAGGGGAGAGGGGAGGATGGAATTAAATATATTTAATATTAAATTAAAATAAGGGGAGAGGGGAGGATGGAATTAAATATATTTAATATTAAATTAAAATAAGGGGAGAGGAGGATGGAATTAAATATATTTAATATTAAATTAAAATAAGGGGAGGGGAGGATGGAATTAAATACATTTAATATTAAATTAAAATAAGGAGAGGGGAGGATGGAATTAAATACATTTAATATTAAATTAAAATAATGGGAGGATGGAATTAAATATATTTAATATTAAATTAAAATAAGGGGGATGGGAGGATGGAATTAAATATATTTAATATTAAACTAAAATAAGGGGGAGGGGAGGATGGAATTAAATATATTTAATATTAAATTAAAATAAGGGGGAGGGGAGGATGGAATTAAATATATTTAATATTAAACTAAAATAAAGGAGAGGGGAGGATGGAATTAAATATATTTAATATTAAACTAAAATAAGGGGAGGGAGGATGGAATTAATTATATATAATATTCACTTAAAATAAGGGGCGGGGAGGATGGAATTAAATATATTTAATATTAAACTAAAATAAGGGGGGAGGGGAGGATGGAATTAAATATATTTAATATTAAACTAAAATAAGGGGAGAGGGGAGGATGGAATTAAATATATTTAATATTAAATTAAAATCAGGGGAAAGGGGAGGATGGAATTAAATATATTTAATATTAAATAAAATAAGGGGGGAGGGAGGATGGAATTAACGAGGATGGAATTAAATATATTTAATATTAAATTAAAATAAGGGGAGGATGGATTAAATATATTTAATATTAAATTAAAATAATGTAATATCTTATCCCTGCATTTTATCTCAGTAAAAGATTATATTTGACGGTATGCATGCAGGGGTGGGGGAGGGGCAGGGGCGGAGCCGGGGAGAGGGCGGAGCCGGGGGCGGGGAGGGGGTGGAGCTGGGGCGGGGGCGGAGCCGGGGCGGGGGCAGACCCTACGGCCCCCAGGTAATCAGTGACCAGAATTCAGGCCCCTGGGCCGGTAGAAGTTGGACAGCCCTGGTCTACAACATATGGGACAGATGCAGACGCACTCTCCACAATGCTGCGGCCTCTTTCGAGAAGACATGCCGAATAGGTCTCGAAGAGAAACGACAACGCAGAAAGAACCGCAACTTGGAAACAACATCACCCAAGGAGACTTTCTGCTGTGCTTTCTGCAACCGAACTTGCCTATCTCAGGTTGGCCTTTTTAGTCACCAACGCGCTTGCAAAAAGCGTGGGATGAGTCCTTCCTGAATCTTCGCTCGCGAAGTCATGCCGAGAGAACCTGAAAATATAGTTTATTTACCTGACATCCTTGAGAACTTCTTTTTCTTCTCTTCCTTTGAAAGGAAATGTCCAAGGCGTGATGACGGAGTAGCTAATGTTCCTGAAAGCCAGGGTTGGGCCATGGATGTTCAGCTGGGTAACAACATCTTGAACATTGGTGAGCTCCATTCCCAATAGTCACTTTGGATCCGAGGGAGAACATGCAACCACGGCCCGGTTTAATTTACTACCTGAAAGAGAGAGAGAGAAAGCAGAGAGATGGGGGGGAAACACAATGCTTTGCATGATTTCCTCGTGCCTGGTTCTCCCTTGCTTTCAGGCAGCTCCTTCCCTATTGCTATCAAGCCCACAATCAGCATTTTATCTGTGGCATTTGCGGGAGAGCCATAATCCAGGCAAAGTCCTGCTTGAACAGGACATGTGCAAGCAGAGTTTTATGGATGCTGATAAAGCACCTCGGGCGCCCTTTGTCAAAATGATGAGCCAAGGGCAAGTTGGTCAAAAACAAATGAGTTTCTAGGAAAGAAAGAGGATGTATTGCTTTTATGTGATGTTTTAATATGTGATTTTATTATTGTAATTTTGTAATATACTCTAATGGGGTTAATAATAATAATAATATATAAAGGAAGGAGGCAGCGAGGAGGAAGAAGGGAAGCCCCGCCCCATCGGAGGGCGGGCATGCATGCATGCGCACGCATCCCTTCCAGCGGGCTTCCCTTCCTCCTCCTCCTCCTGGCCGCCTCCTTCCTTTGCAAGGGGTGCCCCAGGGGCGAGGAGGAGGGTGGGACTTCTCTTCCTCCTCCTCGCACCTTCCTTTCGGTTGCGGGAGGAGGAGAAGGTGGACTGAAGCCACACGGCACTGATCGTGGGGCTTCCATCCGCCACCTCCTCCTCCTCCCGACGCGACCGGAAGGAGGCCGAGAGGTGGACGGCAGCCGCGCAGCCCGGCCCCGTGGCTTCCGTCCACCTCCTCACGCCTTCATTTTGGTCGCAAGAGGAGGAGGAGGCGGCAGACAGAAGCCCCACGACCAGTGCCACGCGGCTTCCGTCCACCTCCTCGGGCCCTCCTTCCGGTCGCGGCGGGAGGAGGCGACAAGCCGCTCGGCACCGGCCGCCTCCTCCTCCTGCGAACGGAAGGAGGGCGCGAGAAGGAGGCGACGGAAGGCGCATGGCCAGGGCTGCTGCTGCACATGTGGGGGAATGGCTTTCCGCGCGGGGCGGCGCGGGGCGTCTTGGCCTCAGGCGGCCAAAGAGGCTAATCCGGGCCTGATTGTATGGCTTGCACCTAGGAATGTGTGCCCCACCTTTGAATAATTAATTCTATTTGATACAATGTATAAGGTGTAGTTTGAAGGCGCCTGGGTCTCCTGAGAGCTACCCAACCATCCGGTATGTTGGGTTTTCTGTATGAGACATACAAACAAAAGAACTAAACTGGACTGGTATACAGAACAGAAGAAACACACTGAGAGAAAAAATCACTCTGAATAACCAGCAACTACACACAGGGGTAGCAAAATATCAATATACTGTAATATATAGCAAAGAGTAAAAAGAACATCCCCTTGCCTGATATAGGACAATGTGTTTGTAATTTTGTGCCTTTATCGAGTAGGTTTCTTAGGGTTTTTATACTTCAACACACTAGACTCTCCTCCCCCCCGTCCTGGGGGTTCCAATTTCCCATGGGACACCTGATGATCGCTCACGGCACACTAGTGTGCCCCGGCACACTGGTTGGGAAACACTGCTGTAATCAATGCAGTCTGACATGACTTGAACTGTAATGACTCAATGCTATGGAATCCTGAGATTTATAGTTTGGTGAGGCACCAATACACATTGGCAGAAAAAGCAAAAGACCTAGTAAAGTTACAAATCCCATGAACCCCTAGCATTAAGACATGGCCGTTCAAGTGGTGTCAAACTGCATCAATCCTACTGTCTAGATCAGTGTTTCCCAACCAGTGTGCCGTGCCGTGGGAAATTGGAACCTGGGGGGGAGTCTAGTGTGTTGAAGTATAAAAACCCTAAGAAACCTACCTCGATAAAGGCACAAAATTACAAACCCCCCCCTCCCCACCCATTGTCTCCTTGGTCTCTCCCTCTCCATGCATTGGGAAGGCCCGCCTCCCCTTCCCCAAGTAGAGACCTCCTTTTGCTTCCTGGGGGTTCTGTGCGGGAAGTTTGGCCCAGTTCTATTATTGGTGGGATTCAGAATGCTCTTTGATTGTAGGGGAACTATAAATCCCAGCAACTACAGCTCCCAAATGTCAAGGACTATTTCCCCTGAACTCCATCTGCATTCATATTTGGGCACAGGCATGTAGCCAGGGGCTAAGGGGCTTCAGCCCCGAAATTCTCAGGGTGGTCAGCGAAAAGGCCTTACTGGTACATTATTTAAACTGTTATGTTTATTCATATCATGATCTGATCACCATGCTCATTATATCCCACATTCATGGGGTTATTGGGATAACAATACAAAAGGTTTGCTAGGGTAGACCCTCTTCCACCCAGTCTCAGCCCCCCCCCCGAACCAAACTCAGCCCCCCCCATTCAAAATCCTGGCTACGGCCCTGTTTGGGCATATTGAGTATCCATGCCAAGTTTGGCACAGATCTATCATTGTTTCAGTCCACAGTGCTCTGTGGATATAGGTGAACTACAACTCCAAAACCCAAGGTCAATGCCCACCAAACTCTTATAGCATTTTTCTCTTGGTTATGGGAGTTTTGTGTGGGAAGTTTGTGTCTTTCTGCCATTCCTGCCAGGATATCTATGTTGAGTTCATCGAAACAGGCCCAGGTTTCACACTGAGTGTATAAATACATTTAAAAACATATTAACTATATGTATTACTGTGTTAGAGTGTCATTTTGGTTGGTGGTGTGCCCCAGGATTTTGCAAATGTAAAAAGTGTGCCGCGGCTTTAAAAAGGTTAAAACACTGCTCTAGATGCACTCAGAGCCCTTCTAAACTGCCATATAATCCATGGGGCCATGGTGGGATTGTGTCTTTAAGGTCAGCCAGTTGGTTTTCATATAATTTGAATCCTAATCTCCAGGGTTGTACTCCAACACTGGAACCACTGCAACAAAAATACGGAAAGAAAATGACATGGCCACACGGTGACAGTAGGTGGCACTGTTTGTTCAAATTCAATCCCAAAAGAATTTAGAAAAATCAATGACTTGAGTCAAGGAGAGATCGAGAGTGGAAATGAAAGTGACCTGGAATTGGGAATTGTGCGTTTTCCATACAGGTAGCCCATTGGTTCTTAACTTGGGGACCATGTTCCCCTAAAGCAGTGTTTCCCAACCTTTTTTGAGCTGCGGCACACTTTTTGCATTTGCAAAATCTTGGGGCACACCACCAACCAAAATGACACAAAATGACACTCTAACACAGTAATACATATAGTTAATATATTTTTAAATGTATTTATACACTCAGTGTGAAACCTGGGCCTGTTTCGATGAACACAACATCGATATCCTGGCAGGAATGGCAGAAAGACACAAACTTCCCACACAGAACTCCCATAACCAAGAGAAAATACTATAAGAGTTTGGTGGGCATTGACCTTGGGTTTTGGAGTTGTAGTTCACCTATATCCAGAGAGCACTGTGGACTCAAACAATGTTGGATCAGGACCAAACTTGGCATGGATACTCAATATGCCCAAATGTGAACACAGATGGAATTTGGGGGAAATAGACCTTGACATTTGGGAGTTGTAGTTGCTGGGATTTATAGTTAACACACAATCAAAGAGTATCCTGAACTCTTGCAACAATGGAATTGAACCAAACTTGGCATATTGAACTCTCATTACCAACAGAAAGTACTGAAAGGGTTTGCTTGGGAATTGACCTTGAGTTTGGAAGTTGTAGTTCACCTACACCCATCTTCCCCTGCCTCCCCCCTCATCTTTCCCTGGGATCCCCCCCGTGACGCATGCATGCACGGGGGCACGGCGCGACGTCATCGGGGTTGCCCGCCCGCGTCCATCAGCTCCTCCCCCAGGTGATTCCTGCCAGCATCTCCTCGCTTCCGGGTAGCCCGTCAACGTCATCCACACAGGACGGACTGCTGGCTCGACTCTCTCCATCCTGGCTGCATCAGCGGATTGGCCTACGTCATCGGACGGCGCCCAGCATCGCTGTGCGTCCCCCAGCCGGCAGCACGGCGGAGGCGCGGGGTTCCCCCGTGGCCACCTGCCGCTGCCTCCACCCCCAAGCTTGGGACATCTTCTATACCTACGGACATGGACAGCAGGCCCACACCTGCACCAGGACGGCGCTGAGGGAGGTTTGGGTTGATTTTACATGGAATACAGACTTACCACCATCATCATTATACCTTTGAGCTTACAGGTCGGGCGGGCTGGTTTATTATTCAATCATTGGTTTGCATGTGATGCCATTCGGCATAGGAGGGTTATCATCATTGGATCATTGTTGGGGATTCTGTCTCATTAGGGCATCGCCCGTTTGGACGCGCCTTGGCATCTCCTGCGCTCTCTGGCCCCAGACCCAGTAGCGTGGGGGACTGGGTACATCAGTGGTTATACGGTCGTTATACATACCTGCATACCACTCCCATGCGGTTGAGACATTGTTGATACGGTTGCATATTTTTAGTTTAGGGTCACAGTTGTGTTTCTGAGTCCTTTCCACAAGATTAGTCCCCTAGTGTGTAGTTAGTGGGATTTATAGTTCCCCTACAATCAAAGAGCATTCTGAACCCCACCAATGATAGAACTGGGCCAAACTTCCCACACAGAACCCCCAGGAGGCAAGAGGAGGTCTCTACTTGGGGAAAGGGAGGCGGGCCTTCCCAATGCATGGAGAGGGAGAGACCAAGTAGACAACGGGTGGGGAGGGGGGTGTTTGTAATTTTGTGCCTTCATCGAGGTAGGTTTCTTAGGGTTTTTATACTTCAACTCACTAGACTCCCCCCGGGAGGTTCCAATTTCACGGCACACCTGATGATTGCTCACGGCTCACTAGTGTGCCCCGGCACATTGGTTGGGAAACACTGCCCTAAAGGATTTATTGATAGGCTTCAAACCATTTGTGAATTGGGCACAGAAACCACCTTTTCTTCAATTTCCTTCCTCTCATGTTCCTGTCTGGGTGTATGTTAACATAAGTATCAAATCACTTCATATATTCCTTGCAATTTATTTTCAGTCGGGACTACTCTGTAAAAGAAGTCTACTTAGTATCAAATACTATCACATACACTGATTATTTAAAATTAGTATCAAATAGTATCAAATAAACTGCTTATTTAAAATTGTATGTATTTGTAAGGATTTTTCTAGGGAGGACATCCACGCCTTTCATAAGAGTCTCAATGGCATTATAGAATCACTAGCTGTACCCGGCACGCGTTGCTGTGCCCTATTTAGGAGATGCGAGAAAGTCTGAGTATGTAAGGGTTGGAATTGATGTTAGTTATGGTGTTGTTGGGGTCATGGCTGTGTTGTTGTGGGTTGTTCTGCTGGGTGGGATGTTGAAGTCCTGGGGAGTTGTCGGTGTGTAGTGTTGCTGGCATTCTGCAGAGCTTGTGGATATACAATGTTTTTGTCTTTCCATCTGCTGTGTTGATGGAAAGCAGGGCTGTCCAACTGCCGGCCCTGCAGGTGTTTTGGACTTCAACTCCCAGAAATCCTAGCCAGTTTACCAGCTGTTAGGATTTCTGGGATTTGAAGTCCAAAACACCGGCAGGGCTGGCAGTTGGACAGCCCTGATTGTAGAAGTTCTGTGGTTTCCCAACTCTGGATTTGAAAAAAGAAACTGTGTTTCTGTTCTGGCATTTGCTCTGCCCTTTTTTGTGTGATGTATGTAGCGTTGCGAGTGTGTTGTCCGATGCTGTTCGTTTTAGGAGGTATGGCTTGTTTTTTGCGTCAGTTTCTGCCTGTGTGGAAGGAAGGAATGGCATACAAATGGGTTGAGCAGCAGACGCAAGGTTGTGTTATATGCGTATTGTGTTGTGTGTAAGTATTACTTTTTTGGTGAGTTAGTGGGTGTGTGGTGGAATTGTGGGTGGTAGTATGTTGTGGAATGCTTGTGTGGGTGGGGTGTTTTGGGTGTTTGTAGTGTATCAGTGCAGTGTTGTGTTGTGTTGTGGTTGGAGTATAGGTGGAGTTGTTTTTTGTTTGTGGTGGTGGTAGGTGTTGTGTGTGCGGGGTCCCGTAAGGTTGGGGGGATGGGTTGTGATAGGAAGTTGTGTTGTGTGGGTAGCAATTGCTGGAGAATTGCTCCCTCATAGAGTTTGGTTTTGTCAGTTTAACCCTCAAACACCAACTGACTGAACTCATATCACTCAGCATTCTATCCTAGCCTTGGCTGGCTGTGCCCAGCGTTACTATGGTTACTAAGCCTCCCTGCATTTTGTTTGGGCCGATGTTGGCCAATGGGTTTTGCTGGCTGCCGCAGAGGATGCTGGGAAATGTAGTTTTTTGTATCGTTGTTTTGGGGGCCTTCTAGGTTTTGGGGGGGAAAGTTTCTTTGCTAAAAACCTTCCTTGCCTGAGGCCTATTTGTGTTGGCAAGTTTGGTGTCTCTGCCTTGGAAGGTTTCTCTGTCTCTGTCAGTCGTTCGACAATGGGACCTCCTTTATATAATAGATAGAATGAAGGGATCGCACGGGCCAACTAGTCCAACCCCCCGCCATGCAGGAAAAGCACAATCAAAATATCCCTGACAGATGGTCTTCCAGCCTCTGTTTAAAAGCTTCCAAGGAAGGAGCTTCCACCACATTCTGAGGCAGAGAGTTCCACTGCTGAACAGCTCTTCTTACAGTCAGGAAGACTTTCCTAATGTTCAGGTAGAATATGTATTTATTATTTATTTAAAACATTTATATCCCGATCTTCTCCACCTCCGTAGAGGAACTTCTCAGACCGGCTAACAGCAAAAATTCAATGCGACATTAAAACATTATAAAACATCATACAGTAACAATCCATTAAAAGTACATATCAGATAAATGCATATAAACCATTCACCAAGGGAAAATCATGTCCAGCTCAGTCCGCACATTGTGGCCAATAACTTTAGTCAATAGCCGGTCTCAGCGGTCACTCTGCAAATGCCTCGTTCCATAACCAGATCTAATTTCATTCGGGCGAGAGTTCCATAGCCGGGGGGCCACCACAGAAAAGGCCCTGCCGGTTGTCCCCACCAAACACGACTGTGAGAGTGGTGGGACTGAGAGCAGGGCCTCTCTGGAAGATCTTAACGTTCTTGATGGTTCATAGGGGAGAACACGTTTGGACAGGTAAACTGGGCCGGGACCGTATAGGGTTTTGTAGGTTGAAACCAGCACTTTGAATTGTGCTCGGAAGCTGATTGGCAGCCAGTGGAGCTGGCGCAACAAAGGAGCTGTGCACTCTCTGTACCCCATTCCCGTTAGTAACCTGGCTGCTGAGCGTTGGACTAATTGGAACTTCCGGGCAGTCTTCAGAGGCAACCCCACGTAGAGTGTGTTGCAGTAGTCTATACGTTGCAGCGTGGACCACCGTGGCCAAGTCAGACTTCATCTTCTGTAATTTGAAACCATTGCTCCGAGTCATGATCTACCTAATGAGCACCCCTGCTCTGGAGTATTAACTATCCCCCTGGATTTGGTGTCATCCGCAAACTTGATGAGCATGCCCTTGAAACCTTCATCCAAGCCATTATGATGCAAATAATAAAATATAATAAAATACATAGATGAAGCAAAATACTAATAGTGGTATAGTAGTTTGAGTGTTGGACCACAATGCTTCAAATCCCTGCTTGAGCACAAAAGTTCACTGGGTGGCCCTAGACAAGTCACATTCTCTAATGCAGTCTTTCTCAACCAGTGTGCCGTGGCACACTAGTGTGCCGTGACGGACCTCCTGCTGTGCCGTGAGAAAAGCTCTCTGCCCCCCTTCCTCCCCCCCTCCTGCCGAACTCCTGCTGCTTGGGGGAGGAGGAAGGGCCGGGCAGTGGCGAAGAAAAAGAAGAAGGGACCGGGGCGCCGCCTCCTTCTGCTGTTTCCCAGCCAGCCTCCAATCCGCCATGACTCCCACCATGACTCTCGCCCCAGGCTCGCTGAAGCCGGGTCGAGGAGGAGCCCCGGGCACTGAAGCCCGTCCACCGCTCATGCTCCTCCTCTGTAGGGGACCTGAAGCTGGGGGAGGGAGCGGGCATGGCATGGCCTGTAGGAGAGCTGAAGCTGGGGGAGGGGCGGGGCATGGTGCGGCCTGGCTCTGCCCCTCCCCCGCTCGGCACTCCCAGCAGCTGCTCCAGCCTTGAGGGACAGTGCCAAGCCAGCATTGTGCTGGCTCTGGCACGGCTGGCTTGGCACTGCCCCTCAAGGCTGGAGCAGCTGCTGGGAGAGGTGAAGCCGGGAGAGGGGGCGGGGCATGGTGCGACCTGGCTCTGCCCCCTCCCCCGCCGCACTCCCAGCAGCTGCTCCAGCCTTGAGGGGACAGTGCCAAGCCAGCATTGTGCTGGCTCTGGCACGGCTGGCTTGGCACTGCCCCTCAAGGCTGGAGCAGCTGCTGGGAGATATGAGCCGGGGTAGGGGGGCGGGGCATGGTGCAGCCTGGCTCTGCCCTCCCCCGGCTTCGGCACTCCCAGCAGCTGCTCCAGCCTTGAGGGACAGTGCCAAGCCAGCATTGTGCTGGCTTGGCACTGCTGGCTTGGCACTGCCCCCTCAAGGCTGGAGCAGCTGCTGGGAGATATGAGCCGGGGGGTAGGGGACGGGGCATGGTGCAGCCTGGCTCTGCCCCTCCCGGCCGGCACTCCCAGCAGCTGCTCCAGCCTTGAGGGGACAGTGCCAAGCCAGCATTGTGCTGGCTCTGGCACGGCTGGCTTGGCACTGCCCCCTCAAGGCTGGAGCAGCTGCTGGGAGAGGTGAAGCCGGGGGTAGGCGGTGGGGCATGGCACAGCCTGACTCCGCCCCTTCCCCAGCTTCGGCACTCCCAGCAGCTGCTCCCAGCAGGGCACCAACCCCCAGCCGTTCTTTACTGTGTTAGAGTGTCATTTTGTGTCATTTTGGTTGGTGGTGTGCCCCCGGATTTAACAATGTTCTAAGTCTACTGCGGCTCAAAAAAGGTTGGGAAACACTGCTCTAATGTAATGTGGAACCACTAGACTTATATAGACGTGGCAGGTCAGTCATTCCCTCTTTAATTTCTTTTGAATTTCACACACTCTGATGACACTAGGGCCCGGGTTGGGGTGAGCTCTCGACCAATTGTGTAGCCCGTTGTCTGTCTATATATGTTGTCTGTCTATGGCAGTGTTTCCCAACCTTTTTTGAGCCGCGGCACACTTTCTACATTTGCAAAATCCTGGGGCACACCACCAACCAAAATGACACAAAATGACACTCTAACACAGTCATACATATAGTTAATATGTTTTTAAATGTATTTATACACTCAGTGTGAAACCTGGGCCTGTTTCGATGAACACGACATAGATACCCTGGCAGGAATGGCAGAAAGACACACACGAAGCTCTTGCTCAACAGCTGGGAGTTATAGTTCACCCGCAATCAAAGAGCATCCTGAACTCCACCAATGATTGAATGGAATCAAACTTCCTTCACAGAACTACCATAACCAAGAGACAATACTGTAAGAGTTTGGTGGGCATTGACCTTGAGTTTTGGAGTTGTAGTTCACCTATATCCAGAGAGCACTGTGGAGGGGAGGGAGGAAGACGTGGGCCGAATCTGCACAGTAGCGCCCGCACAGGTCACGTCTTCCTCCCTCCCCTCTCCCGCAGAAGCGGCAGTGTGAGCAAAGCGAGGCAAAGCAAGCAGAGCGAGGCTGGGAAGAAGGGAGCCTGAGTGGAGAAGTGTTCGGCAGGAAGGGGAAGAAAGGGGATTGGAGGTTCCCATTTCCCACGGCACACCTGAGGATCGCTCACGGCACACTGGTGTGCCACGGCACACTGGCTGAGAAACACTGGTCTATGGCATTGAATGTTTGCCTGCATATGTACATCAGGGGTGCTCAGGACGTCGATCGCGATCGACTGGTCGATCCTGAGGCCATCTGGAGTCGATCCCAGCTGATGCGGCACTTCTAGAGGGGGCGGAACCAAGCGGCGCCAGGCCCCGCCCCCTGTCCACCAGCTTTAGCTGTACCACAGCTTTTCCAGGGCAGAGGGGGGTATGCCAAGCCAGTGGTGGCATAGCTAACCATCACTGGCTTGGCATACCCCCCTCTGCCCTGGAGAAGTTGTGGTAGAGCTCCAGCCAGGGGGCGGAGGGGGCGGAGCCAAGCGGCGCCAGGCCCCGCCCCCACCCCAGCTCTGCCCTGCTTCTCTCAAGGTAGATCTTTCTGTCTTAGATTTATTATAAGTAGCTCGCATGCTGAAAAAGTGTGGGCAGGGGCGGTCCTACAAGGTAGGCCAAGTAGGCGGCCGCCTAGGGCGCCATCTGGGAAGGGGGCGCCATCCTGGCCGCATGGGGCGCCATCCTGGCCCTGCTGATGTTCCTCAGACAGCGCCGCAGCTGCCTGCTTTTGGGCCCCGGCCTTGTGTGCTCCGACACCGCTTCTGGGTATGCACGGAGGTTTTCACGCAGGCGTAGTTGCTCTGGAGCTGAAGTTGAGCGCAGGAGCAACTGCACATGCGCGAAAACCTCCGCGCATGCCCAGTAGCTCCCTTGCGCAGAAGCCTGTAAGCAAAGCACTCCCTATCGGGCAGGCAGGGAGTGCTTCCCTCTCCTTTGTCTCCGCCGCGCATTTTGCAGGGAAGGAGAAAAGAATCAGTGAAGGAAGTGTAAGTGAAGGAATGAATGAAGGGCTTTCCTCCTCCTCCTCTGCGACCTCTTCTCTCCCTCCTTCCTTTCTTCGGCTCTATTTCTGTCTAGACCTGAGGGGCCTGAGGCTATGAGGAGTTGTGGGAGTTGGAGTCCAAAACACCTAGAGGGAGGGGAGGGAGGGCCCAAGTTTGCCCAGGCCGCTGCCTGTATTGGACCTCATTTGAACATTTTGGCTGTTTTTCTATTTACATTTACATTGGGATCCTAATTTTGGACTTATGGGAGACTCCTATGGATTATGAGACGGGTGGTAGGTAATATATTCTGATTTTGATGCATTTACATTGCACTTCTTGTTGATTATTATACAGTTCTGCTTAATATTGTCATAGAATATAATACAAATACAATATAACAATAGAATAATGATATATTTTATATTACATGTAATATTACAAACAATATTGCAGTATAGTGGTATTGTACGAAATAGTAATATATAATATTTTATTTTACTTTATTTTGGGTTATTTGAGTTTTATAGGAGTCATGGAAATATTTAGTAGAGGATAATTTTATTTAAATAAATAATTTTATTTATTATTTTATAATAATAATATAATAGAATGTTATATTGCAGGGCTGTCCAACAGGCGGCCCTGGGGCCGTACACGGCCCCCAAGCCCCTTCTCCCCGGCCCCCTAACTTGTTTTAATGAAATACAAATAAAAAATAAAATAAAAAATAATAAAAAGATACCTACTTCCAGGTTTAGGCAAGCATCACGAGATTACGCCAGCCACAGACGGGAATCAATCAATCTAAAAACAGTGGGACTTGGGTGAGGGGGGGAGGGGTCCCTCAGAGGCGGTTTCCTTAGCGACGCTTCCTTCCCCTCTTCCGCGCCCCTCCCCCTTGTTGTGCTGCCTTCCCCCGCGTGCAGGGCTTAACGTGACTTACTTTGCGCCCTGCCCCCGCGGCTTGTTTTCCCTTCAGGGAAGGAGGGGAGCTCTCTTTGGGCCTCCTCCACCCGCCTCTGGGAAAGGAGGCCCCATCAAGCCCTGCGACGGCATTGAGGTGTTTGGTTTTTTTGGTGTGTCCAACTTGAGTGTGGACTCAAATAACTCAAAGGTATTAGGAAACATTCCCCCAAATCCACCAGTGTTCCCATTTGGGTATATTGAGTATTCATGCCAAGTTTGGTCCAGATCCATCATTATTTGAGTCCACAGTGCTCTCTGGATGGAGGTGAACTACAACTCCACAACTCAAGGTCAATTGTATGTAAATTGAGCCGGGGAGGGGGCGGAGCCAGGGAGGGGGCGGAGCCAGGGAGGGGGCGGAGCTGGGGGCAGAGGCAGACCCTTCGGCCCCCCAGGTGATCAGTGACCGGAATTCCGGCCCTTGGGCCCGTAGAAGTTGGACAGCCCTGTTATATTGTATTATAATGTCAATATATTATAATATAATTATATTGTAATGTAGTATAATATAATTATGATATAATATAGTGTGAGTATGGTATAATATAATGTTCGCCTACCATTTCAAATTACCTTAGCCCGCCCCTGAGTGTGGGCACCCCTGATGTACATTATGATCCGCCCTGAGTCCCCTGCGGGGTGAGAAGGGCGGAATAAAAATACTATAAATAAATAAATAAATAAATAAATAAGGTTCTGTTATCCAAACAGTAACCAGAAAATTCTTATAGAAGTGGCGCAGCAGAAGCAGTATTACGACATTACATGAGAAACACGTGGGCGCACACACAAGAAATCCCTTAATATCAGCAAGTACCTTTCGAGCTCATCCTCTTAATCCTTATTCCTCACTGGAACCAAGGGCAAGAAGGATTTAACGTAGTAAAATAGGTGGAGTGAGCAAGCATACTGGAGATCGGATCTGGGGTGTTAGGAAAGGGAAGCACGTTACTACTTTTTAAAAAAACTTGCGCCGTCGCACCCGGGCTATCAATGGGGACTGCTTTTTTGCCTCCCTTTAAAGCAGTGTTTCTCAACCTTCCTAATGCTGCGACCCCTTAATACAGTTCCTCATGTTGTGGTGACCCCTAACCATAACATCATTTTCATTGCTACTTCATAACTGTATGTGTGTGTGTGTGTGTGTGGGGGGGGGGGTTGATCTTGTCATTGGGAAGTTGTAGTTGCTGGGATTTATAGTTCACCTACAATCAAAGAGCATTCTGAACTCACCAACAATAGAATTGAAACAAACTTGGCGCTCAAAATTCCCATGACCAGCAGGGTTTGGCGGGCATTGACCTTGAGTTTGGGAGTTGTCGTTCACCTACATCCAGAGAGCATTCTAGACTCAACAAGGATGGATCTGGACCACACTTGACACGAATCCTCAATATACCCAAATGTGAACACTGGTGGAGTTTGGGGAAAATAGATCTTGACATTGGGAAGTTGTAGTTGCTGGAATTTATAGTTCACCTACAATCAAAGAGCCTCTTGAACCCCACCAATGATAGAATTGGGTCAAACTTCCTATACCGAACCCTCATGACTTGAAGGGACTAGCTGCCGTGAGCCTCCATCCCACCTCTCACACTCCCCCTCACCCACACATGCGCATCTTGCTGCCATGCGCCAAGCACGCCTGCTCTCCACTCCCGCTGAGCCTCAGAAACAGCCCTCCCTTGGCTGGGAGGCCTGCCAATCACAGCAGAGGAGAGCTTTGGGTGGGGAAATTCGCAGTCTGTTTCCAAAAAGAAAGAGAAGGACAAGCGGAGAGATCTTCCACCTTCTCTGCCAAAGGGCTTCCTAAGACCATCAGAAATATATGTTTTTTGATGGCCTTTGGCGACCCCTCTGAAACCCTCTCGCGACCCCCCTGGGGGTCCCGACCACCAGGTTGAGAAACACTGCTTTAAAGGCTCAGGGCTCCAAGGACCAAAACTGGACACTTTAGTTCAGTGTTTCCCAACCAGTGTGCCGGGGCACACTAGTGTGCCGTGAGAGACCATCAGGTGTGCCGTGGGAAATAGGCCTCCTCCCCCCCCCCCCGCCGCTTCCTGGTGCTGCTGCTGCTGGCGGAGGCTGAGGGAGAAGGTGGCGTGGTGGGCCCTGAAGCCGAGGAAGCGCAACAGCCGCAGCAAGAAGGACGGCGCCAACGCCCCCTCCTCCGCCATTCTCCCCACTTTCTTTTGTCTCCGGGGCTTGCTTCATTCGGGGCCATCACCATGTCCTCCTCCTCCCGCAACAGCAGCGGCCCCTCCACCCCAGCCAGAGCCGCGCCATCCCCACCTGGACGGTGCGCATCAGCGACCCCTCACAGCTACCTCACGACTACTGCACCACACTCGGGGGGACCCTCTTCTCCACCACACCCGGAGTTAAGCGAGAAAGCCAGGAAGATGTGGACAGTGAGACCCCCTATCATGCATGATGTGGACAGTGGAGACCCTTTTAATGTATGATGTGGACAGTGGAGACCCTGATAATACATGATGTGAACAGTGAGACCCCCTATAATGCATGATATGGATACTTCAGGCCCCTATAATGCATGATGTGGACTCACCGTGAAGCTGCATGAAGCTTCTGAGTGTATAAATACATTTACAAACATATTACCAGGGGCGGTCCTACAAGATAGGCCAAGTAGGCGGCCGCCTAGGGCGCCATCTGGGAAGGGGGCGCCATCCTGGCCGCATGGGGCGCCATCCTGGCCCTGCCGATGTTCCCAGACAGTGCTGCAGCTGCCAGTTAACTCAAACCTTGATTGTCCATTACATGAGTTAACTTCACTCAGGCACACTGCTTAGTTTCCCCAAAATAATAACTGGCTTACTTTAGAGTTCCTTTGCTGTATTGGTCCAAACGCTGTAGCTGAAAAGCTCTCCGAGTCCTTTCTCTTCCAATGGCTTTGAGGTAGGGACACTCGCAGCCCAAGTCAGATGGCAGAACTTGAAGTCACAAAGCCAAAAGACTGGTTTGGAGGCACCTGGAACTCTTCAGAGTTACTCAGCCTTCCAATAGGCTGAGCCTTCTGCTTGAATTCCAAGGAAAATCAGACTGATATTGAAAGGTGGCCGGACCAAGGGCAAACCTGGTCTGGCAAACCTTCTAAACACGTCCTTCAGGAGAGGTCCTGGTTGTCTCTGGAATGAAATATGGCTTGCTCCCAGATCCCTGGAAAAAGGGGCGGAACAACCTCAACTCTACTATTGATGATTGACAGGTGCTAAAGACCAATCAATGCAACTGAACCTCTTGCAAAGCAAACACTTTAGCAAAGCAAACCTTTAAGAACTCAAAATGTTCTATGCACGTGGCGCCCACTGTGCCGTCACAAAACTCTCTGGGAGAAGCTTTGGTTATCTGAATTATACAAGGGTGGGTCAATAAGTCTGTGACTTTTTGAATTTCCCGCCTCTTCACTGAAAGGGCGGCACTGCTCCTGTCGACAGGCATCTGTCAGTTGACTCCTGTCAAAATTGGAACAAGCTGCGTCATTTAGTTTGTGTTTGACAGCCATTGATAGCAGACTACCGCATGATTTGAGGAGAAAATGGAAAAAAGTGAATTTCGTGTGCTCATTAAGCATTTTTTTTTTGCGGAAAAAAAAATCACTCAAAGCAAGGCTAAGCCTGATAAATACGATGGGGACTCTGCACCATCCATTTCAATGGTAAAAAAAGTGGTTTACTGAATTTTGTTGTGGCCGTACAAGCACGGAAGATGCCGAACGTTCTGGACACCCAGTTGAGGTCTCTACACCCGAAACAATTGAAAAAAAATCTCAATATGGTGTTGGTTGATCGGAGATTGAAAGTGCGAGAGATTGTGGAAGCCATAGGCATCTCACACGGCTCAGTGGTTTCAATTTTAAATGATCGCTTGGGTATGAGAAAGCTTTCCGCAAGATGGGTGCCGCGTTTGCTCACAATCGACCACAAACGCAATCATGTGACAATTTCACAGGAGTGTTTGACGTTGTTCAACCGCAATATGGACGAGTTTTTGTGCCGTTTTGCAACCGTGGATGAAACGTGGATCCACCACAACACACCAGAGACCAAACAGCGGTCAAAACAGTGGGTTTCTCGGGGTGAATCGGCGCCAAAGAAGGCCAAGGTGGGTTTGTCCGTCAATAAAGTCATGGCGACCGTTTTTTGGGATGCACGCGGTATAATCCACATTGACTCCCTTCAAAAGGGTAAAATAATCAATGGCAAATATTATGCCAACTTATTGGGTCGATTTAATGAGGATTTGGGAATAAAAATGACCGCATTTGGCCAAGAAAAAAGTTCTTTTGCACCAGGACAATGCAAGAGTCCGCACATGTGCAGTTTCCATGGCAACAATCCATGAATTGGGATACATATTGCTCCCTCATCCGCCCTATTCTCTGGATTTAGCTCCGAGTGACTATTTCTTGTTTCCAAACCGGAAGAAATGGCTTGGCAGAAATAGATTTGACTCCAACGATGAAATCATCTCACAGACAAATCCCTATTTTTGATGACCTCGGGAAATCTTATTTTTTGGAAGGGATAAAAAAATTGGAGAAACGTTGGGGAAAACAGACTTATTGACCCGCCCTCGTAAAGAGAATCAATGGGTGGACTATGGCTTTTATTCAGCTTGTATGTTTACTGGAAGGATATCATACACACCAGGAGATATTCTACCTTTCCGCCTTTTGTTCCATTTGCACCTTTTGTGGAAGCCATAGTTATTTATTGACAACTTTTATATCCCGTTCTTCTCTATCTCCGTGGAGGGAGGCTAATAGCAAAACTGTCGAATGCTGGCATGGGCAAACTTGGACCTTCCAGGTGTTTCGGACTCCAACTCCCACCATTCCTAGCAGCCTCAGGCTCTTTTCCTCCCCCCCCCCCCAGCCATTTAAGCAGGAAAGGGCCTCAGGCTGTTAGGAATGGTGGGAGTTGAAGTCCAAAGCACCCAGAGGGCCGAGGTTTTCCCATGCCTGTTTTAGGGCCATAACAAAACATTGTTTGAGTCCACAGTGCTCTCTGGGTGTAGGTGAACTACAACTTCCAAACTCAAGGTCAATTCCCAAGTATACCCTTTCAGTACTTCCTGTTGGTAATGGGAGTTCAATATGCCAAGTTTGGTTCAATTCCATTGTTGCAAGAGTTCAGGGTGCTCTTTGATTGTGTGTAAACTATAAATCCCAGAAACTGTAACTCCCAAATGTCAAGGTCTATTTTCCCCAAACTCCACCTGTGTTCACATTTGGGCATATTGAGTATTCATGCCAAGTTTGGTCCTGATCCAACATTGTTTCAGTTCACAGTGCTCTCTGAATATAGGTGAACTACAACTCCAAAACTCAAGGTCAATGCCCACCAAACTCTTATAGCATTTTCTCTTGGTTATGGGAGTTCTGTGTGGGAAGTTTGTGTCTTTCTGCCATTCCTGCCAGGATATCCATGTTGTGTTCATCGAAACAGGCCCAGGTTTCACACTGAGTGTATAAATACATTTAAAAACCTATTAACTATATGTACTACTGTGTTAGAGTGTCATTTTGTGTCATTTTGGTTGGTGGTGTGCCCCAGGATTTTGTACATGTAAAAAATGTGCTGCGGCTCAAAAAAGGTTGAAAAACACTGATATAGTGAGTAGTGAATAGCGAATGAATTCATTCCAGCCAAGCCCTCTGGCAACCAAGAGTTGCTGCCTTTTCTAGTTCTTTTGGAAAGCATTTTCACATTGATGTAACATGGAAAATATGAGACAGTATTTCCTTAAAATTGGTGATGAGTGGAGCAAAATTGCACAATTATCTCCAATGATTCTCTGTAGCTCTTTTCTGACTGTTTACCTCTGTCTCAATTTACACTTGGGGGAACAAGAATGTAAATCAAGATCTTGTTTGTATTTTGGTGCTTGACACATTTCCTACAAGGTATAAGTATTTCCTCACAGTAAACACAATGTTCTACCACGTGAGGTTTGAGCCAGTTTCTGTTTGGATCATATTCCAAATCAACCAAAGGGCAAACTAGTCATGACTCTCAACATCCTATGAAGGCCATGTCAGATGGGAAAAAAAAAGTTAACAGTGGCTCCAAAAGTGATCATGATTCAAGTCTGGGTAAACTGAGAGATTCGACTCCAGGAATTCTTGGAAGACACGGATTATCTAGATCCGGCGTAGTCAGGCCCGGATTAGCGGCCTGTGCCGCCCAAGGCCCCCCTGTTTAAATGCCGCCCCCTCTTACAAGGGGCAGGGCCGGGTGTGACAGACAAGGCGCCGCCGGAAGTCCCGCCCCTAGGGAGACTCACACGGCTTCCCCCGCTGCCGCCGCGCTTGCACCGGCGCCCCTCCTCCCTTCACTGAAGGAAGGAGTGGCGCCCACCCGCGCGCGGCAGCAGCGGGAGAAGCCGCGTGAGTCTCCCTTGCACCGGCGCCCTCCTCCCTTCACTGAAGGAAGGGTCACTGAAGGAAGGAGTCTCTCTTGTGGGCGCCCTCCCTTCACTGTAGGAAGGGTGGCCCGCACCCGCAGCAGCGGGGGAAGCCGCGTGAGTCTCCCTTGCACCGGCGCCCCTCCTCCCTTCACTGAAGGAAGGAGTGGCGCCCACCCGCGCGAGCGCGGCAGCAGCGGGGGAAGCCGCGTGAGTCTCCTGCACCGCACCCTCCTCCCACTGAAGGAAGGAGTGGCACCGGCGCCCCAGCGGGGGTCCTCCCGCCCCTTCACTGAAGGAAGGAGTGGCGCCCACCCGCGCGAGCGCGGCAGCAGCGGGGGAAGCCGCGTGAGTCTCCCTTGCACCGGCGCCCCTCCTCCCTTCACTGAAGGAAGGAGTGGCGCCCACCCGCGCGAGCGCGGCAGCAGCGGGGGAAGCCGCGTGAGTCTCCCTTGCACCGGCACCCCTCCTCCCTTCACTGTAGGAAGGAGTGGCGCCCACCCGCGCGAGCGCGGCAGCAGCGGGGGAAGCCGCGTGAGTCTCCCTTGCACCGGCGCCCCTCCTCCCTTCACTGAAGGAAGGAGTGGCGCCCACCCGCGCGAGCGCGGCAGCAGCGGGGGAAGCCGCGTGAGTCTCCCTTGCACTGGCGCCCCTCCTCCCTTCACTGAAGGAAGGAGGGGTGCCCACCCGCGCGAGCGCGGCAGCAACGGGGGAAGCCGCGTGAGTCTCCCTTGCACCGGCACCCCTTCTCCCTTCACTGAAGGAAGGAGTGGCGCCCACCCGCGCGAGCGCGGCAGCAGCGGGGGAAGCCGCGTGAGTCTCCCTAGAGGCGGGACTTTCAGCGGGGCCTTCTCCCTCACGCTAGTTCCGCCCCCTCCCCTCAGTGAAGGGAGGAGGGGTGGAGCCGCTGCCGGCATGAGGGAGAAGGCACCGCTGGAAGTCCCGCCCCTAGGGAGACTCACGCGGCTTCCCCCGCTGCCGCCCCGCTTCTGTTTGGGGCACAGGTGAGCGGGGCGGCGAAAGCCGCGTGAGTTGCCCTAGAGGCGGGACTTTCAGCGGGGCCTTCTCCGTCACGCCCAGTTCCATCCCCTCCCTTCATTGAAGGGAGGAGGGGCGGAGCCGCTGCCAGCGTGAGGGAGAAGGCGCCACCGGAAGTCCCGCCTAGGGAGACACACGCGGCTTCCCCCGCTGCCGCTGCGCTCGCACCGGTGCCCCTCCTCCCTTCACTGAAGGAAGGAGTGGCGCCCGCCCGCGCGAGGGGAAGCTGCGTCAATCGCCCTAGGGGCGGCGGGACCTCCCCCGGCTCCTTGTGCCTCGCGCGGGCGGGCGCCACTGCCACTCCTTTCTTTACCTCTTTCTTCAGGCCCGGAAATGCCGCCCCCCAAATCTGCTGCCCGAGGCCATGGCCTCGGGTGGCCTTATGGGTAATCCAGGCCTGGGTGTAGTCTGTCTTTAGGCCGGGACATGGAACTGAGACAGCCTTGGTCACCTTAGTGGATGATCTACACTGGGAGCTCGACAGGGGGAGTGTGTCCCTGTTGCCTCTGCTGGACCTCTCAGCGGCTTTCGATTCTGTCGACCGCGGTATCCTTATTTACTTTATTTATTTACTTTATTTATATTCCACTCTTCTCATCCCGAAGGGGACTCAGAGCGGATTACAGGTACACATACTTAGCAGACAATCCCTGCCATTTCAACATACAACATATAGACGAACAGAGGCAAACTCTGGCCACCAGGGGGAGCTGGCGCACTCATCTCTTTATTTATATTCCGCTCTTCTCACCCCGAAGGGGACTCAGAGCGGAATACAGGTACACAGACTAGCAGACAATCCCTGCTGTTTCAACATACAACATATAGACGAACAGAGGCAAACTCTGGCCACCAGGGGGAGCTGACGCACTCCTCATCTTTCAGTGTTCCCAGCATCCCTTGTTGTTTCTTCTGCATTCCTCAGCGTTCCTGGAGTTCTTTAATAGCCTCATAATTCAGTCAAAATTTGCCTCCCCACTTAATGTGGTACCTTTATCTCCTACTTGACAGATGCAACTGTCTTTCGGGCTGCAAAGGTCGACAGCAGGCTACCCACCCCACCTCGACCCGGGCAGGCCTCGAACTCATGACCTACTGGTCAGAGAGATCTTATGCAGCTGACACTTAGGCAGCTGCACCACATTCCCGGTTCCTTCTGGGACGCCTCGCAGGAATAGGGCTTGGAGGCACTGTTCTGCAATGTCTCCAATCCTTCCTGGAGGGTAACTCCCAGAAGGTGTTGTTAGGGGACTCCTGTTCGACCTCACGGCCATTGTATTGTGGAGTCCCGCAGGATTCAGTACTGTCCCCTATGTTGTTTAACATCTACATGAAGCCGTTGGAAGAGATCATCCAGAGTTTTGGGGTGCGGTGTCATCTGTACGCAGATGATGTCCAGCTCTGTCACTCCTTCTCACCTGCTACTAAGGAGGCTGTTCAAGTCCTGAACTGGTGTTTAGCAGCTGTAACGGACTGGATGAGAGCAAATAAATTGAAACTAAATCCAGACAAGACAGAGGTCCTTCTGGTCAGTTGCAAGGCCGAACAGGGCATAGGGTTACAGCCTGTGTTGGATGGGGTTACACTCCCCCCGAAGGCGCAGGTTCGCAGCTTGAGAGTAATCCTGGACTCATAGCTGAGCCTGGAACCCAAGGTTTCGGCAGTGGCCGGGAGAGCTTTTGCACAGTTAAGACTCGTGCACCAGCTGCGCAGGCCCGGATCAAACCTTTTTTGGAGCCTTGAGTCACACATTGGAAGCCACGTCCCCGGGCCTCCGCCTCTTCTTCCTCACTCGCACCAGGCACCCCTCCTTCCTTGAGTGAAGGAAGGAGGGGTGCCGGCGCGAGTGAGGAGAAAGAGGAGGAGCGGAGGGAAGCCGCGTCAGAGGCCCTAGGGGCAGGGCTTCCCTCTGCTCCGCCTCTTCTTCCTCGCTCACGCCGGGCGCCCCTCCTTCCTTCACTCAAGGAAGGAGGGGCGCCTGGCGTGAGGAGGAAGAGGCAGAGGGAAGCTGCGTCAGAGGCCCTAGGGGCGGGGCTTCCCTCCACCTCTTCTTCCTTGCTCGCGCTGGGCAAGTGAAGGAAGGTGGGGCGCCCGGCGCGAGCGAGAACTAAGGAGCGGAGGGAAGCCGCGTCAGAGGACCTAGGGGCCTATGGTGCTCTGCACGCAGGCGCAGAAGCACCCAAAGATCGACCTTTTTAATAAAATTGCGGGGTCCAGATCTGGCGCCCCCATGGCTCGTCCCTAGGCCAGTGTTTCCCAACCTTTTTGAGCCGTGGCACACTTTTAACATTAAAAAATCCAGGGCACACCACCAACCAAAATGACACAAAATGATACTGTAACACAGTAAAGAACGGCTGGGGTGGTGACCTGCTGGGAGTGCCGGGCCCGGGAGGGGGAGGAGCCAGGCCACGCCATTCCCCACCCCTCACGGCTTCAGTTCTCCCATAACTTTGCCAGCCTGGAGGGGGCCGTGCAAGCCAGCATTGTGCTGGCTCTGCCACCACTGGCTTGGCACTGCCCCCCTCAAGGCTGGCGAAGCTGTGGGAGCGCTGAAGCCGGGGGAGGGGAGAGGAGCCAGGCCGCACCATGCCCTGAACCTTCTTTCTGGCTTCAGTTCTCCCACAGCTTCGCCAGCTTTGAGAAGGCAGTGCCAAGCCAGCATTGTGCTGTCTCTGCCACCGCTGGCTTGGCACTGCCCCCTGAAGGCTGGCAAAGCTGTGGAAGTGCTGAAGCCGGGGGGGGGAAGGAGAGGAGCCAGGCCGCACCATGCCTCCCCTCCTCCCTGGCTTCAGCTCTCCCACAGAGGAGGAGCATGAGCGGTGGACAGGCTTCAGTAGGCAGGGCTCCTCTGCGCGGCTTCAACAAGCAAGGGGCGAGAGTCATGGCGGATTGGAGGCTGGTTGGGGAAACGGCCGAAGGAGGCGCACCAGTCCCTTCTTTTTCTTCGCCGCCACCTGGCCCTTCCTCCTCCTCTCCCAAGCAGCAGGAGTTTGGCAGGAGGAGGGGAAGGAAGGGGGCAGAGAGCTTTTCTCGCGGCACACCTGATGATTGCTCACGGCACACTAGTGTGCCACGGCACACTGGTTGAGAAACACTGCCTAGGCCATGGCCTAGGGTGGCCTTATGGATAATCCGGGCCTGCAGCTGCGGCCATACCTTGGGAAGTCTGATCTGCCCATGGTGGTCCACGCTCTGATTACATTCAAAAGAGACTACTGCAATGCACACTACGTGGGGCTGCCTTGGAAGACTGTTCGGAAAGCTTCAACTAGTCCAACGTTCGGCAGCCAGGTTGCTCACTGGGGCTGGGCACAGGGAGCGCACAACACCCTTGCCACGCCAGCTCCACTGGCTGCCTATCAGCTTCCGAGCACCATTCAAAGTGCTGGCGTTGGCCTATAAAGCCCTGAACGGTTCTGGCCTAGTTTACCTGTCTGAACGTATCTCCCGCTACAATCCACCTAGGGCCTTAAGATCATCAGGGGAGACCCTGCTTGTTGTCCCCCCATTGTCACAATCGCGTCTGGTGGGGACAAGGGAGCCGAGGGGCCTTCTCTGTGGTGGCCTCTCGGCTATGGAACTCCCTCCCAAGTGAAATTAGATCTGCTACATCCCTCTTGACCTTTCGGAAACAATTGAAATCCTGGCTATGGGATCAGGCCTTTGTAGATTAGGTTGACTTGTTATAGAATGGACTGACTGCCCCTTGGATGATGATTCAAACTGGCGACTGCTGACTGCTTGAATGTTTTTATATTGTTTTACTAGCTTGGGGACCCGCCGCTGCCCAGGTTATTTGAGAAAGGCATTTTGTGCTAAGGTTGGTCTTTATCCGTTGTTTATGTGGCTTGCAGTGGTCTCGGGAAGTGAGGGAAGGTGCTGGGAGTCCCATCATCCATGGTCCATCCTCCTCCCAACTGCACCAGGATGTAGAGTGGGTCATGGGGATTCGGTGTGCCAAATTTGGTCTTGCTTAGTTATTGGATGAGGGTCGCAGCAGTCTTTGGAAGTGAGTGGAGGTACTTCAAGTCCCATCATCCGTGGTCCATCCTCCTCGATACTGCACCAGAATGTAGAATGAGTCATGGGGGACCTGTGTGCCAAGTTTGGTCTTGATCAGTCTTTGGATGAGGTTGGCAGTGGTCTTGTGAAGTGAGTGTAGGTACTTCAAGTCCAATCATCCGTGGTCTACCCTCCTCCGAACTGCACCAGGATGTAAAGTGGAATGTAGGGGCTATGTGTGCCAAGTGTGGCCATGATCATGCACTGGATGAGGGTCGCAGCGGGCTCGGGAAGTGAGTGGAGGTACTTGAAATCCCATCATCCATGGTCCTCCCTCCTCTAAACTGCAGTAGGATGGAGTGTGGGTCATGGGGGCACTGTGTGCCAAGTTTTGTCTTTATCGGTCTTTGTTCAGGGCTGCAGTGTTCTGTGGGGAATGAAGGGTTTGAAAGTACTACAAATCCCATAATCCGTGGAGGTACTTCAAGTCCCATCATCCATGGTCCACCCTCCTCCAAACTGCAGTAGAATGTAGCCTCTGTGTGCCAAGGCAGGTTACTGTAAATTCAGGCCATACACAATGTCCCAGAGCCAGGCCTACCCAATTCATGCCTTAAACAGTATCCCCTAAGAGGCCTTGTCAGGAAAATCTAGTTAATGAAGCCTTACTGTCAATTCATGCCTTAAACAGTATCCCCTTAAGTGAGGCCTTGTCAGGAAAATCAAGTTAATGAAGCCTTACTGTCAATTCATGCCTTAAACAGTATCCCATTAAGTGAGGCCTTGTCAGGAAAATCAAGTTAATGGAGCCTTACTGTCAATTCATGCCTTAAACAGTATCCCCTTAAGTGAGGCCTTGTCAGGAAAATCAAGTTAATGAAGCCTTACTGTCAATTCATGCCTTAAACAGTATCCCCTTAAGTGAGGCCTTGTCAGGAAAATCAAGTTAATGAAGCCTTACTGTCAATTCAGGCCTTAAACAGTATCCCATTAAGTGAGGCCTTGTCAGGAAAATCAAGTTAATGAAGCCTTACTGTCAATTCATGCCTTAAACAGTATCCCATTAAGTGAGGCCTTGTCAGGAAAATCAAGTTAATGAAGCCTTACTGTCAATTCATGCCTTAAACAGTATCCCCTTAAGTGAGGCCTTGTCAGGAAAATCAAGTTAATGAAGCCTTACTGTCAATTCATGCCTTAAACAGTATCCCATTAAGTGAGGCCTTGTCAGGAAAAATCAAGTTAATGAAGCCTTACTGTCAATTCAGGCTTTAAACAGTATCCCCTTAAGTGAGGCCTTGTCAGGAAAATCAAGTTAATGAAGCCTTACTGTCAATTCATGCCTTAAACAGTATCCCATTAAGTGAGGCCTTGTCAGGAAAATCAAGTTAATGAAGCCTTACTGTCAATTCATGCCTTAAACAGTATCCCATTAAGTGAGGCCTA
This sequence comes from Anolis apletophallus, assembly GCA_030556195.1. Classification (NCBI taxonomy): domain Eukaryota; kingdom Metazoa; phylum Chordata; class Lepidosauria; order Squamata; family Anolidae; genus Anolis; species Anolis apletophallus. Next base: position 53,601 of record JARBWK010000089.1, on the reverse strand, counting down.
GTCGGGAAAATCAAGTTAATGAAGCCTTACTGTCAATTCATGCCTTAAACAGTATCCCATTAAGTGAGGCCTTGTCAGGAAAATCAAGTTAATGAAGCCTTACTGTCAATTCATGCCTTAAACAGTATCCCATTAAGTGAGGCCTTGTCAGGAAAATCAAGTTAATGAAGCCTTACTGTCAATTTTGGGCCTAGTCTGTGATTTGCGTTTTTTGTGAAGTGTATTGGGTGAAGGTACTGAACATTCCTTTTCCAATTGAAAAAACTGTCAACTGACTAACTGCCCAAACCATGTCTGCCTCAGGCCCTTTCCCTTCCTCTCTCTGCTGCCTAGGAGTATTGGAATGTTGGGGGGCTGCCCAATCAGAGGCATTATGCAAATAATCCCACAGTGGCAACCAATCGAAACACTGCCACATATTCCTCCGCACCTCCCGCCGCTCGCACCTCCCGCCGCAAACATTCTCTTTCATTATATACATAGATACTGCCTTATACTGTTTTATTGCCATATTGCTGTAAAATTGTATTTTTATGTTTCAGGTATGGGCACCATGGGGTGCCATTTTGTTAGATGTCCTGCGGATGTTGAGATAGGATGGGATAGAAAAGCCCGAAATAAATAAATAAATAATGGCTGATTCAGTGTAAAATCTCTCATTCCTCTGAAAGCCTGTACTGTACATTCCGGCTACATTGTTGCTTCCCTTTCCTCCCACTGGTTTCAGTTCCTTAAATGAAATTAGGCTGCTGTCTTCAAGACAGACACTGTTGGAGGAAGATGCAACCAGAGTTTTCAAAAGTGGCGTGCCTGTGTGTTGGACTACGTAATGGGAGAGGTGGTTCACTAAATACAATCAAGTTAATGAGGAGCACCAAACTTGAAATAAACAATGCTGTTGTATTAAACAATAAATGGCAATATGCAAAAATACAACGCAACATATACATATACAACTAGCAAGTCACGGTATCACATGCATATATATATATATTGAACAGTCATCTGTGGGGAACGTTTCCCCTAAGCGTACTCACGCTTTTTTTGAGCCCACAATGGGAATGTCTCTGCAAATAAAGATATATGGCCCACAGGCAAGTCTCTTTCCCGCAAACGGGGGGACCAAGGTCCAAATCAATGAGTGCCCAAGGGGGGGGGGGGCGGAAAGATACGAAGGGAAGATCCATGCAGAGGGGATTATTCGAAACCTACCAACACCAATTCTCTCCTACATTACTCTTCTTTTCATCCCCATCACCTAAAAAACAACTTACCTTTTCCCTCTCTATTAAGATTAAAAAGGAACTCTTCCTTTCCCCATCATTTTTCCCAAGACGCCCATCTTTTTATCAATAATTTGAAGAAATGAGGTTATCCAGATAGGGTACTCAATACTGCTCTCACCAGAGTAAACAATATACCTAGAAATCAATTACTAACATCACAACGTCAATCTTCTCCTTCTAAGATTGTGTGGCCTTTAACATTATCCCCTCATTCACATCAAATCAAAAAGATAGTGACTAACCTTTGGCCCCTAGTGAGCTCTATTCCAGGCCTAGAAAACCCACCTCTCATAGCTTTCAAAAGAACCCAAAATCTCAGAGATCTACTAGTACACACGAAAGATGACACCTCTGATAACCGTCCCCCCTCTATCCCCCTCCCCTTTGGGACAAAAAAATGTGGGAGATGTAGTATCTGTAGGCACATTTCTCCCATCACTCAAATCCAGAATCCTTACACCAAGAAAACGTATAAAATCCGTACTTGGGCAACCTGCAACTCTAAAAATATTATTTACTGTATAATTTGTGGCTGTTGTGGGGGTCTTTATATAGGTTTATCGACCAGAGAATTAAAAAATAGGATCTGTGAACACAGGTCACGCTTCCATACTGGATATGATAATTCTGTGCTATACATGCACTTCAAAACGTGTAATAGTAGATATGACAATTTTACTGTGACTGTCCTTGAAAAAATCCATCCACAACCCCACTCTGACGTCAAAAGGACCCTACTACGTCTTGAAAATAAGTGGATTATCACTTTAAACAGCGAGACCCCCCAGGGGCTCAATGACAAGCTATCTGTCAGCGAATTATTAGTTTAGTTCGGGTACCTGTGCCTGAGACTATTTAACTGCTAACTATCTGAACCGCAGTGCTCTTTGCCCAGTATCCACGGATACTGCTTCCACCTGCGGTGCTCCTGTTGTTCCCAGCTCTGGTATGTACTTGCCTGTCTCTTCCGCATAATGTTGCTTAGATATTTTCCCCATGACCCTGGCTGTTTCCCCTTTTCTAGTAGCGCTGTATGTACTTATCAAGCTGCTGTATTATTTGCATTGTAATCTATACATTACTGTAACTCTAGTGTCCAAACTCCAACGGGACGCTCGCGAGAATTCGGCATCGAGGCCACGCCCCCGGCCCTGAGGAAGCCCCTACGGGGGAGAAACGAAGCCGCGCGGGACCCTTTTCGTCGGCCCCATGACGTCTTTCCCTGCACACCAACTATATTTGTGAGACCACACTTGTGGAGGACTTTTTTGAACATTATTATTTCCCAGGGAAGGCGTCCGGGACTGTGCCTGAGCCTTTTCCAACACATTCTCTCCGGAGCTTGGGCGTCCTGGTTCACTCCTATGTGAGCCCAGCCACCGCTATTGTTTTGAATTGCATTATAATGATATTTGTGTTAATATGATTGTATAACTGTGATATATCTGTGACATAATACATATATTTGTAGACTCACTAGAACAGACCTTATTATTATTGTTTCAAGTACTATATATTGTGTATCAATCCACTTTGCTCAGCGTTTTCGCTGCTTCTCTCATTGTATACTGTGTATGTGGGACAGCCAGCCTTTCTTTGATTGTGTGTTGGACTACGGCATCCAGAATCCTGCCGCCAACGAGATCACTGTGCAATGCCTACATCAGTGTTTCCCAACCAGTGTGCGGGGGCACACTAGTGTGCCGTGAGCGATCATCAGGTGTGCCGTGGGAATGTGGGACATCCGGGGGGGGGGGGGGAGTCTAGTGTGTTGAAATATAAAAACCCTAAGAAACCTACCTCAATAAAGGCACAAAATTACAACCCCCCCTCCCCACCTGTTATCTACTTGGTTTTTCCCTCTCCATACATTGGGAAGGCCCGCCTCCCTTTCCACAAGTAGAGACCTCCTCTTGCCTCCTGGAGGTTCTGTGTGGGAAGTTTGGCCCAGTTCTATCATTGGCGGGGTTCAGAATGCTCTTTGATTGTAGGGAACTATAAATCCCAGCAACTACAACTCCCAAATGTCAAGGTCTATTTCCCTTGAACTCCATCTGTGTTCATATTTGGGCATATTGAGTATTCATGCCAAGTTTGGTTCTGATCCAACATTGTTTGAGTCCACAGTGCTCTCTGGATACAGGTGAACTACAACTCCAAAACTCAAGGTCAATGCCCACCAAACTCTTATAGTATTTTCTCTTGGTTATGGGAGTTCTGTGTGGGAAGTTTGTGTCTTTCTGCCATTCCTGCCAGGATCTCTATGTTGTGTTCATTGAAACAGGCCCAGGTTTCACACTGAGTGTATAAATACATTTACAAACATATTAACTATATGTATGACTGTGTGAGGGTGTCATTTTGTGTCATTTTGGTTGGTGGTGTGCCCCAAGATGTTGCAAATGTAAAAAGTGTGCTGCGGCTCAAAAAAGGTTGGGAAACACTGGCCTACATGATCGCCTTGCTTCAACTTTGCTTGCCTCCTCTTGAGCAGTTGCTGGAGCCAAACTCTGGATTCAAGTGGGAGGATTCTCTTAAAGAGAGAGTAAAACTTGTTGGGTCAGATCTGCCTTTTCTCAGCATGCTGCCTGATCTGACAGAGGGTGCAAAGAGCCTTTGGGCATCTTAGTTACCTTCACCTTGATTATTTTCCCCATTAAGTTCCCTACTGCTTTTTGGGGGGCTGAGAGGGGGGCTGGACCTTCTTGTTGAGCCATCATTAATTAGTTTCAGCTGCCATCCCAGAGCTTGCTTTCCCCATTATCTGTTCCAGCTGCTTTCCCCAGAGGTTTAACCACTTCATCACCAAAGAAGACATACCTCACCAGGGCTTATTTTTAGTGCACTGAGTAAAAGACAGAAGACCACCATTGGGGTGGGGTGGGGTGGGAGAGAAGAAAACCGGGATTGCATTAAATCTCCCTCCTAATGAAATGTAGCACCTGAATGCAAAAATATTCTAGAGCAGTGTTTCCCAACTGGTGTGCCGTGGCACACTAGTGTGCCGTGAGCGATCATCAGGTGTGCCGTGGGAACAGGGCCGGCCCCTCCCATTCTGCCGACTACGCGGTCGCGTAGGGCGACGGGACCTGGGAGGGGCGTTGCCACCTGGGAGGGGCGCCACCGCGCCGGCTGCCCCGTCCCGCTGCTGCGCCTCCGCAACCAGTCGCACCACTGGGTGGAGGCGTGCTCGGGAGCTAGTGAACTCCGTAGACACAGCGCATGTGCACGGAGATTTCCGCGTGCATGCGCAATGCATACGGAGCTCACTTGGGCTCCGTAGACACAGTGCATGCACACGAAAATCTCAGCGCACATGTGCTGTGTCTACAGAGCTCAAGTGAACTCCGTAGACACAGTGCATGTGCACGGAGATTTCCGCGTGCATGCGCAATGCATACGGAGCTTATTTGAGCTCCGTAGACACAGCGCATGCGCACGAAAATCTCCACGCACATGCACTGTGTCTACAGAGCTCAAATGAACTCTGTAGACACAGCGCATGCGCACGGAGATTTCCGCATGCATGCACAATGCATACGGAGCTCACTTGAGCTCCGTAGACACAGCGCATGTGCATGAAAATCTCCGCGCACATTCGCTGTGTCTTTATTTTTTAATTTTTTTCTGAATTTTTTTGAATTTTTGGGGAGATTTTAAAACATTTTGGGAGGGGTCCGGATCTGCTACCCCCCCCCCCCAAAAGTGCCGGCCGAGGCCATGGCCTAGGGTGGCCTTATGGGTAATCCGGGCCTGCCACGAAGTGTTAACTTCACAAAAAGCTGTGGTCAGTCTTGACTTAGTGACCAAAGGATATACACAATGGAGATGTTTCCAAAACACAATTGTCACATTGCTTTATAGGTTTTTCTTGTGTAGTGTTTCCTGCAAAATGTTGCAGGAGGCAGACGTCCAAAATTTGAGGTCTGTATCCACAACACCCTTCCTCCCCCCCACCATCTGAAACAAGAGAGAAGAACAGCAGGCCAGCATCAAGCCACAATTGTTGTTGGATGTTGACAAGAATCAATGAAAAGAAGGAGTGAGAGTTGTGAAAAGGGTCACTTTAGTGGCTCTTTCGCTTCTTCTCTGAGAAGGAAGTTAGAAAAGCAAAGCCCTCGAAGCCACATTGAAAGAAGCCCCGGGACAAAACCACGGAGTGCAAACCAGTGTCTTAATGATCTTGTCCACAATTGCTCCTTTCAGGGAGGAACATATGGTACATGGCTTGCTTAAGAAAGAAAACAAAAATACCTTTGAATCTTAAATAATGTTGGGAAAATAGTACACATTTCTTTAAAGGGATTGCCGGGTTGGGGGGGGGGGGAGGCACGTGAGTGAGTGTGGGAAGGAGGTCGCATGCTCTGAATATATACTTCCTGAGGAAATCAGCTGGGTTGGGGTTTCTTTGACAATGCTGCTCTCATACTACATGTGACCAAAGATCTGTGCGCCTTCAACGTGGGTTTGCATGTGTACAGGCCACTTTGAAGACAAATAAAAGCTCTCACTCTGCCAGCATCTCAAATGCAGCTGGTGGAGATGAGAGACAGGGCCTTCTCGGCTGTGGCTCCCTGCCTGTGGAATGCGCTATCAAGCAAAATACGATCGACCCCATCCCTCCTAGCATTTAGGAAAAAAGTAAAACTTTGCTATGGGACCAGGCCTTCGCACAATAGCAGAATGCAGCACTGTGGACTGGAATAGGAACGGCAAACTGACTGACGAGAAGATGGCTAACTGTTTAATAACATAGAGCTATGGAGGAACATTGTTTTAATTTTCGTGAATGTTGAGTCTTATTGACTTGTATGTTGTTTTTTTTTCTTTTTTTCTCTTTTTGTGCGTGTTTAAATTTTGTGTGAAAACTCAATAAAGATCTATATTTTTTTTAAAAAGAATGTTGAGCAGGGGCGGTCCTACAGGAAGGCCAAGTAAGCGGCCGCATAGGGCGCCATCTGGGAAGGGGGTGCCATCCTGGCCCTGCCAATGTTCGTCAGGCAGCGCCGCAGCTGCCTGCTTTTGGGCTCCGGCCTTGTGCGCTCCGACGCCGCTTCTGGGCATGCACGGAGGTTTCCGCGCAGGCGCAGTTGCATCGGAACTGAAGTTGAGCGCAGGAGCAATTGCACATGCGCGAAAACCTCCGCGCATGCCCAGTAGCTCCCTTGCGCAGAAGCCTGTAAGCAAAGCACTCCCTATCAGGCAGGCAGGGAGTGCTTCCCCTCTCCCTTTGTCTCCGTGCGCGTTTGCGGGGAAGGAGAAAAGAATCAGTGAAGGAAGTGTAAGTGAATGAATGAATGAAGAGCTTTCCTCCTCCTCCTCTGTGACCTCTTCTCTCCCTCCTTCCTTTCTTCGGCACTATTTCTGTCTAGACCTGAGGGGCCTGAGGCTATGAGGAGTTGTGGGAGTTGGAGTCCAAAACACCTAGAGGGAGGGAGGGCCCAAGTTTGCCCAGGCCGCGCTGCCTGTATTCGACCTCATTTGAACATTTTGGCTGTTTTTCTATTTACATTTACATTGGGATCCTAATTTTGGACTTATGGGAGACTCCTAAGAATCATGAGATGGGTGGGAGGTAATATATCCTGATTTTGATGCATTTACATTGCATTTCTTGTTGATTATTATACAGTTCTGCTTAATATTGTCATACAATATAATACAAATACAATATAACAATAGAATAATGATATATTTTATATTACATGTAATATTACAAACAATATTGCAGTATAGTGGTATTGTACAAAATAGAAATATATAATATTTTATTTTACTTTATTTTGGGTTTTTTGAGTTTTATAGGAGTCATGAAAATATTTAGTAGAGGATAATTTTATTTAAATAAATAATTTTATTTATTATTTTATAATAATAATAATAATATAATAATAGAATGTTATATTATATTATAATGTCAATATATTACAATATAATTATATTGTAATCTATTATATAAATGGGTTCACGTCATGTGATGTATACCTCAAACAAAGAAACCTTACAACGCAGAAACACAATATTTGCCAACAGAAATAGGCCTCAAGCAAGGTACGTTTGTAGCAAAGAAACTTCCCCCCCAAAACCTAAAAGGCCCCAAAATCACGAGTAAAAATAAAACTACATTTCCCAGCATCCTCTGTGGCAGCCAAAGACTCACCCAGCCTCTACATTCTGAACAACATGATTGGCTGCCAATAAGGGCAGATTTGCATAACTGCTGCACTGGCCAGCCAACATGAAAATTCCGATCCATAATAAACTGCCAAAACAGAATAAGGAAAAGGCCTGAGCCAATCCCAACACAAACACCCAAATCACTTCCAACCGAAAATTTACACCCCAAAAATCACAGATCACGCCCAAAATTGACAGTAAGGTTTCATTAACTTGATTTCCCTAACTAGCCCTCACTTACTGGGAAGCTGTTTACGCTCTAAATTGACAGTAAGGCTTCATTAACTTGATTCTCCCGACTAGGCCTCAGCTCATGGGACATTGTGTATGGCCTGAATTGACAGTAAGGCTTCATTAACTTGCTGTTCCTAACTAGGCCTCAGCTCATGGGACATTGTGTATGGCCTGAATTTACAGTAACCTACCTTGGCACACAGAGCCCCGACCATGCATGATGGGACTTGAAGTACCACCATGGAAAATGGGATTTGTAGTACTTCAAAACCCATCATTCCCCACAGACCACTGTGGCCCAGAACCAAGACCAATAAAGACCCAACTTGGCACACCATGCCCCCCATGACCCACACTCCATCCGACTGCAGTTCAGAGGAGGACACACCATGGAAAATGGGATTTGTAGTACTTCAAAACCCATCATTCCCCCAGACCACTGTGGCCCAGAACCAAGACCAATAAAGACCCAACTTTGCACACCATGCCCCCCATGACCCACACTCCATCCGACTGCAGTTCAGAGGAGGACACACCATGGAAAATGGGATTTGTAGTACTTCAAAACCCATCATTCCCCACAGACCACTGTGGCCCAGAACCAAGACCAATAAAGACCCAACTTGGCACACCATGCCCCCCATGACCCACACTCCATCCAACTGCAGTTTAAAGGAGGGCACCCCGTGGATGATTGGACTTTCTCGCATCTCCTAAAAAGGGCACAGCAACGCGTGCCGGGTACAGCTAGTGTAGTATAATATAATTATGATACAATATAGTATGAGTATGGTATAATATATTGTATATACATTGATACAATATAATACTACTAATGGTATTGTGATATTATAATTGTATATTTGTTTTACATGGGGGAATAATGTTTTTCGGGGGGCGCCAAAATAATGTTCGCTTACCATTTAAAATTACCTTAGACCGCCCCTGATGTTGAGGATATGCTTGTTTTTAACTGTTATTATTTAATAATGTATGTTTTAGGATTTTTTTAACATTGTATGTTTAGTCATCGAATTACTGCCTTGTTAGGCTCTTCTCTCTGAGCCCCCCCCTGTGTGTGTGTGTGTGTGTGTGTGTGTGTGTGAGAGAGAGAGAGAGAGAGAGAGAGAGAGAAAAGGGCGGGGTAGAAATATTGCAAATAAATAAATAAATAGGTCTAGTTTCTTGTGAATAGTGAGTTGTAGTGTAGTTGAACCTGCAGAAGTACTACAGTACTTTGGGGCCATCCAGGATTGCAGCCAAGGAGTGAGAAAGGATTACCTAAGGGTGTCATGAGAAGTTGATCCTGATTTTCCCGAGGCACTGCCACCAGCTCCACCCACAGCAGTTTTTAGTGTATAGAAGAGGCAAGTTGCTCAGGTTTGTTGGCGCCTTGCCTAAATTTCCTTTCTTTCTGCAGTGCCGAATTGGAGTAGAGTTGCCTGAAACGCTGCTGTCCAGTTGCAGAGACATACGCTGACAATTTGTGATCTGAGCAGTGTGGGTGTGACATGGTGTACATTGCTCTGTCATTGACAGACACACACATACATCCTACTTGGAGCACAGGTGAGTTTTGGAGGCATGAGAACTTATACAACACATTACACAACAGAGCCCTTACGTTACCAGGAAACTTCAAGTGCAACACATGTACACACATACTCTAACCCAGTGTTTCCCAACCAGTGTGCCGTGAGCAAACATCAGGTGTGCCGTGGGAAATTGGAACCTCCAATGCCCTTTCTTCCCCCTCCTGCTGAACACTTTTTCTTCTCCACTCGGGCTCCCTTCTTCCCAGCCCCGCTTTGCTTGCTTTGCCTTGCTTTACTCACGCTGCCGCTTCTGCGGGAGGGGGGAGGGAGGGAGAAAGACGTGACCCGTGCAGGAACTGCTATGCAGGGCGCAAAGAGGGAGGAAGAGGTCTCTGTTGAAAGCTGGCATGGACAAACTTGGACCTTCCAGGTGTTTTGGACTCTAACTCCCACCATTCCTAGAAGCCTCAGGCTCTTTCCCTTTCCCCCCTCAGCCACTTAAGCAAGAAAGGGCCTCAGGCTGTTAGGAATGGTGGGAGTTGGAGTCCAAAGCACCCAGAGGGCCGAAGTTTTCCCATGCCTGTTTTAGGGACCTTAAAGTGGTGAGCCTCCTTCCAGCATTGTGATTCTGGATAGAAAACAAACAACATCATAACATAACATTGTTTGAGTCCACAGTGCTCTCTGGGAGTACGTGAACTACAACTTCCAAACTCAAGGTCAATTCCCAATCAAACCCTTTCAGTACTTTCTGTTGGTAATGAGAGTTCAATGTGCCAAGTTTGGTTCAATTCCATTGTTTCAAGAGTTCAGGATGCTCTTTGATTGTGTGTTAACTATAAATCCCAGAAACTCTAACTCCCAAATGTCAAGGTCTATTTTCCCCAAACTCCATCTGTGTTCACATTTGGGCATATTGAGTATTCGTGCCAAGTTTGGTCCTGATCCAACATTGTTGAGAGTCCACAGTGCTCTCTGGATATAGGTGAACTACAACTCCAAAATCCAAGGTCAATGCCCACCAAACTCTTATAGTATTTTCTCTTGGTTATGGGAGTTCTGTGTGGGAAGTTTGTGTCTTTCTGCCATTCCTGCCAGGATACCTCTGTTGTGTTCATCGAAACAGGCCCAGGTTTCACACTGAGTGTATAAATACATTTAAAAACATCTTAACTATATGTATTACTGTGTGAGAGTGTCATTTTTGTCAGATTATTGCATTTTGAATAGCAATTTATGAGTCAGCACAAGATATATTTTCGCAGTTTGAGATGACCTGCAGTGTGACATGTTTGACACCAGATGGCGCTGTCTCAAGACTGCTAAATGGAACCTTGAGGAATGTCAGTTACAAAGTGACAGTTGGGATTTGTCAGTTGGGATTTAATATCTGTGAGGAAAGGATGTTTAGAAAGGTAGCTGTGATGGCTGTTGTTTTTCGATGTTTTGCCAGTTATTGTTAAATACAATTCAATACAAAGTTATATATTTACCTTGTGAATTGAATGAGAGTTTCATTATTCACTCGAACAGAGACTGGAGTTTTTGGGCCGATGGGGAATTAAACTTCTATATTTCTGTTGCCTATCCGCTGTGACATAAATACTCGACGCCGAAGAATTTTGTGTCATTTTGGTTGGTGGTGTGCCCCAGGATTTGGTCAATGTAAAAAATGTGCTGCGGCACAAAAAAGGTTGAAAAACACTGCTCTAACCACAGTATCTCAGCCTATGCCAACTGTACAGCCCCAGGTCCAGTGCCAACAGTGCTGCTTGAAAAGAAGTGTTCAAAACCTGCCTCTCACAAAAGAAGGACATAGTTTACAACCAGGAACTTCCTGGTCCATGACATGGGCACCTTCGTTCTTACCTGCAAAGTTAAGTTTGACATTGACGGCTTCTACAACACTGTTTCTCCCAGGACTTCCTTAAAACAGCCCAACACTGTTTGTGTTGTTGCTCCAGTCATCTGCACCAAACATTCCTACCTGCCAAAAAATAGGATACAAGTCAGTCCTAAAGTAGCAACATTATTTCCCTTTTTCTGACAGCGGTAACAGATTGTACTACTGACATGGGGCTGCCTCTTCAAAAGGGATACATTGTTCTTTTCTTTCATCCTTCTTGGGCAGAAAACTAGAGGCTACTACTGCTTCTTTCTTTACATTCAATACGGCAGTGTTTCCCAATCTTTTTGGAGCTGCGGCACACTTTTGACATTTAAAAAATCCGGGGGCACACCACCAACCAAAATGACACAAAATGACACTCTAACACAGTAATACAGTGTTTCTCAACCTTTTTTTGCGCCGAGGCACATTTTTGACATTTAAAAAATCCCGAGGCACACCACCAACCAAAATGAAACAAAATGACACTCTACATCAGTGTTTCTCAACCAGTGTGCCTTGAGAGCTGATCAGGTGTGCCGTGGGACATTGGAACCTCCGGGGGAGGAGAGTCTAGTGTGTTGAAGTATAAAAACCTAAGAAACCTACCTCGATAAAGGCACAACATTACAAACACCCCCTCCCACCCGTTGTCTACTTGGTTTCTCCTCTCCATGCATTGAGAAGGCCCGCCTCCCTTTCCCCAAGTAGAGACCTCCTCTTGCCTCCTGGGGGTTCTGTGTGGGAAGTTTGGCCCAGTTCTATCATTGGTGGGGTTCAGAATGCTCTTTGATTGTAGGGGAACTATAAATCCCAGCAACTACAACTCCCAAATGTCAAGGTGTATTTCCCCTGAACTCCATCTGCGTTCATATTTGGGCATATTGAGTATTCATGCCAAGTTTGGTCCTGATCCAACATTGTTTGAGTCCACAGTGCTCTCTGGATATAGGTGAACTACAACTCCAAAACTCAAGGTCAATGCCCACCAAACTCTTATAGCATTTTCTCTTGGTTATGAGAGTTCTGTGTGGGAAGTTTGTGTCTTTCTGCCATTCCTGCCAGGATATCTATGTTGAGTTCATCGAAATAGGCCCAGGTTTCACACTGAGTGTATAAATGCATGTAAAAACATCTATATATATAAAAGGGAAATGGTCGTGCAACGAGGCAAATGCACGCCAAAACTACATTTCCCACCCACACAACAAAACCCAGGGCCACTCCTCCCCACCCCGAGGTACCTCACCCACCCACAAAAACACCCCAAAAACAAACATAACACCCCAAAACATCCCCCCAAAACCTTTCAACGCATGCGCAAACCCCACAAAGAAAATATGGCCGCCAAAAACACGTCACAGTACCCACCCTACAATCCAGAACCCGCCCCGTGCCACCGCCGCAATGCCCACCTCCTCCGCGCTTCCACGCCGCAACGCCCGCACATACTCCTCCTCCAACCCACCCTCCCACCCCGGCTCCCTTGGCCCCTCCTCCTCCTCCCACCCCACCCGCGCCGCCGACTCACTTACCCACCTCCTCCGCCGTTTGGCCGCCTTCTCCGCCCGCAAGGAGAGGGCAGAAGGCCAATGACGGCGCCGTGGGCCCGGGACCCAAAAACTAAGGCAGCCGCAAAGAGAAGCCGTGAACTACATCTCCCAGAAGGCACCGCGCCGGCCGTTTCTCAGCAACCGGCGCCGAGCCTTCTGGGACCTGTAGTTCACTTACCATGCAGCCGCCCGGAAACAGCGCCGGAAGGAGCCCACAATGCCCGCGCAGAGCATTGTGGGCCTCCCGAAGTCCACGCCTTCTCCGCAATGCCCGCTTCCTCGGCCCCCTACGCAGCCTCCTCCCGTCCTCCCCCGGGGACGGGGCCGGGAGAGACGCCGCGCCCTCTCTCTCCCTTCCGCATCGTCCCCGGCCAGCGGAATGGAGGCGGCGGGTCGCGGCAAAGACCCCTTTGCCGCCTCTCCTCCGGTGGCCGAAGAAAAGGACGAAGGGGAAACGGCCAACCCCTCTCCCTGCGGCCTCCCTGCTGGTATGGTGACTACCGGTGCTTTTCCCTCCACACATACACACACACACATAAAAACAAAACAAAATAAAAAAAACCCACATACAAACACAAATAAAAACACAACCTCATACAAAAACAAATATCTCTACACAACAAAATAAACACATCCAAAATAATAAATACTCAAATCTACACACACATATCCCCACCTCTCCATATACACACATACAAAATACACATATATACACACGTAAACAAACACAAAACACACACAGATAACTACACACAAATACATACACACATACCAAGAACTACACACACACACACATATATACACACACACAAAAAAACAAACAACCCCAAAATCACCACACACACAAGCAAACTATACCCCCAAAAACTACACACACATTCAACTACACACACATACACACACATACAAATACACACCACTAACATGATCACAACACTACAACAACATACATACCCTGACATTCACACATCACCAACATAGGGCACAGCAACGCGTGCCGGGATCAGCTAGTATTAACTATATGTATGACTGTGTTAGAGTGTCATTTTGTGTCATTTTGGTTGGTGGTGTGCCCCAGGATTTTGCAAATGTAAAAAGTGTGCCGCGGCTCAAAAAAGGTTGGGAAACATTGCTCTACACAGTAATGCATATATTTAACTGACCTTGAGTTTTGGAGTTGTAGTTCACCTACTTCCAGAAAGCACTCTGGACTCAAACAATGTTGGATCAGGACCATACTTGGCATGAATACTCAATATGCCCAAATGTGAACACAGATGGAGTTTGGGAAAATTGACAGGGAGCCGGAGGGAACCACAGCAAAGAGGGGGGGGGAGGGGCGGGGGGCAAACAGAGCAGGCACCTCTGGGGCCTTGCCTTCTCCCAAACTGCTGTTTGGGAGAAGGCAAGGCCCCAGAGGTGGCTTCTCCGTTTTCCCGAGCCTCCCTCCACATGCGAGAACGGCTCAGGCAAATGGAGAAGCCACCTCTGGGGCCTTGCCTTCTCCCAAACAGTGGTTTGGGAGAAGGCAAGGCCCCAGGGGTGCCTGCTCTGTTTGCCTGAGCCTCTCCCGCGTGCGGAGGGCGGCTCGGTCAAATGGAGAAGCCACCTCTGGGGCCTAGCCTTCTCCCAAACAGCGGTTTGGAAGAAGGCAAGCCCCGAAATTGGCTCTGTTTCCCCGGTTCTCCCTCACAAGCAGAGGGAGAGCCTGGGGAACAGGCCCTGCCTGGGAGTCGGGTTTGGGCGGCTCGCCTCTTCCGTCAGGTTCCGCGGAAGACGCGAGCCGAGCCGGACAAACTCGGCTCCCAGGCAGGTCCTGGGCCCTGCGGGGAGCCGTTTTCCCGCTCGCGCCAGCTTCTCGCCACCTCCTCCTCCTCCTGTGGGCTCACTTCTGGAGGAGGAGGAGGACCTGGCCTAGCCCCTCCCCTCCTGAGCCTCTCCTGCCTCTCCCCTGCCTCTCTAGGTCCTAGAGAGGGTTGTGTTCCCCACCCGCTGTCCTGCAATCGGCTGGTGTGCCGTGGGAAAACCTCGGAGGGGGAAGAAAGGCGGGGGGAAGAGGTTTTCTTACGGCACACCAGCTGATCGCTCACGGCACACTAGTGTGCCGAGGCACAGCGGTTGACAATGTCTGCAGTAATACATATAGTTAATTGACCTTGAGTTTTGGAGTTGTAGTTCACCTACATCCAGAGAGCACTGTGGACTCAAACAATGATGGATCTGGACCAAACTTGGCAAGTGGGCCCCTCTGGCAGTAGAGCAGAACCACCAAGCCCAGGTTCCAGCCCAGAGTCCCGCCACCAGCCTCAGCCGCTCCCATTGCCACGGGTAGCAGCTCACAGGCGTAAGGGGCGGCGGGGGAGAGGGAGAAGGCGGCAATTCCCCATCCCCGGCGCCGCTCTCTGCCATGACTCCAGCCCCTCGCTCGCTGAGGCCACGCAGAGGAGGAGGAGCCTGAGTGGTGGACAGACTTCAGCCCCGCCCACTGAAGCCCATCCACATTCATGCTCCTCCTCCGCGTGGTCTCATTGAGGGGACGGGGGCCGCTCTCCGCCATGACTTCTGCCATGACTCAATCAGGCACGAGCAAGCTTCTGTGGCTGGGAAGGGGGCGGGGCCCGAGCGACGTCACCCTTCCCTCCTCCCTCCCTCGATTGGAGGTTGGCTGGGGAAACGACCAAAGGAGGAGGTGCCCCGCCCCCCCCTGTTTAAAGAGCTCCACTGGCCGCCGTTTATTTTCTGGGCCCAATTCAAGGTGCAGGTGATCACCTACAAAGCCCTAAATGGTTTGGGACCCGCCTACCTTTGTGACCGGCTCGCCCCCCATGAACCGGCTCTAGCCCTTCGCTCCTCGGGGGAGGCCCTCCTTTCGCCTCCACCAATTTTGCAGACCCGGCTGGTGAATACCAGGGAGAGGGCTTTCTCCTCTGTGGCCCCCCGACTATGGAACTCCCTTCCGGGAGAGATCAGGAATGCCCCGTGTGCAGATGTGTTTATTTTTTTTATTATAGGATTGAGGATTGAATATGTATTGAGATGTTTAGATGTTTAGGGAAGGTGCACTTCTTCAGTGAAGGCCCACCTTGGGGAAGAGTTGTCATAGCAACATGGCTGTAAGGCAGAGGTGGGAGGAGTCAACAGCTTTCTGCCACAGCCAAGAATAGAATTCTGGGAAGTTTGAATTTTGACAGTTTAACTGTCAGCCCAGCTCTAGGAGAGAGCAGGTTCGGAGGGCAGTCTGGTTTTGGAGCTGTAGAGAGACAGTTCTAGTAGGCTGAGCTTGCGAGCCAGTCTGTTTGTATAGAGCCTGAGGGCTAGAGATAGGCAAGGTGCCTATAGGAGGAAAGAAGGTCTGTGTGTGAGATAGTTACATACTGATCTAACTGAGTAATAGTAACAGTCAAACATTTTAAACTTTGTATCTTCTACAATACCGATGTAACCATGATGAGTTGAGCCTCTAAGAAGTTATAACGTATCCATCACGCTTTTGTGCCAAGCTATAAATAAACTGTTATTGTTCTTTTCATCAACAATCTCTCTCTGTTCCGTATTTTAAAAGTCCAGCCTCAGAGTAAAGCACGACAGGAAAGTGTTTTTAACCTGTCTTGTTACACAGTTTGAAGTCCCACAATAATTGGTGACAGACCATCCTAGATAACAGATAACAACAACAGTTCTCACAATCTGGTGGCTAATCTCTTCATATTTAAGGGATCCTTAAATTAAAGTTATACAACACCCTTTTTTACATTAGGTCAGATACGTAGTGACCTCATCGTTACAAATTTGTGGCAGCGGTGGGATCAGTAAAAGAGGGTCCACCCTGTCCAGCCGGTTCATTTGAATAGCCTCTTTACACCCCGTCACTGGAAGCCTTTAAGAGACAACTGAAAACGTGGTTTTTCCGCCTAGCCTTTGGAGACTAGATCCCTCAACGCCCGTCTTTGTGGATTTCCTTCCCCTGTGTGACTCTTCATGCTTTGCCTCTACTCCATTGATCTCCCCCCAGTTTTTAAACACTTTATATGCGCATGTGGCCTGCCCTCTCGTCTTCTTTCTTCTTTTGTTTTAGATTCATTTGTCATTGAGTTGGAGTTAGATGCATCCATTTTACTGCGTTTATTGTTTTTATTGTGTTTATTGTTTTTATGTCTGATATTTTGTATTTTGTATTCTGTGATTTGTGGTTCGGGCACGGCCCCATGTAAGCCGCTCCGAGTCCCCTTTGGGGAGAGGGAAGCGACTTATAAATAAAGTTTATTATTATTATTATTATTATTTTGCTTTGCCGCTGCCCAGCTCTTGCTCCTCTTCTTCCTCCTCCCCCAAGCAGCAAGAGTTTGGCAGGAGGGGGAGAAAGGGGGGGGGGGATGTTTTTCACGGCACACCAGATGATCCGTCATGGAACAGTAGTGTGCTGCGGCACAGCGGTTGGGAAACACTGCAATAAGGGACTTTAGGAAAGCCATATTTGCCAAGGAGACTGTACCCAACTTTTGTCAACCTTGTCTTCTCAAGTTGCCCCTCATTGGATGGGTACTACAACAGCCCGTCATCCTTGGTTAAGAGCTTAGGTGTTCAATTGGACCCCTTGCTGACCATGGAGACTCAGGTCTCCGTGGTCAGCAAGACGGCGTTCTTCCACCTACGACAGGCTAGGCGACTGGCACCCTACCTGTCCAGGCACGATCTGGCCACGGTGATCCAAGCGACGGTCATCTCGAGGTTGGACTACTGTAACGCCCTCTACGTAGGTCTTCCCTTGGCGACAATCCGGAAGCTCAAGAATGCTAGTGCAGAATGCCGCTGCCCACTCTCCGCAACTGCACTGGCTTCCTAGGAGCACGCCAAGGCAAGGCCCTGAGCACATTAATGGCAATTCATGCCCACTCTCCGGCAACTGCACTGGCTTCCTATGGAGCACCAGTTGGTTAGAAAATTGTTTTCAAGGTGTTGGTGTTAACCTTTATATTTTTACCTTGGCCCTGGAGTTTATTGGGCCGATGGCTTCTATATTTCTGTTGCCTATTCGTGTGGCATAAATACTTGAGGGACCGCCTTGCCCCATACATTCCCCCGAGATCACTACGTTCAGAGGAACAAAATCTGTTGTTGGTGCCAACAATCCGCTCCTGCCATCTGTCCACAACCAGACAGAGAGCTTTTTCCGTAGCAGCTCCGGTGCTATGGAACTCCCTGCCAAGTGATATCCGGACCATACAAGATCTAATCCCCTTTCGGAGGGCGGTTAAGACCATGCTGTTCAAATTAGCCTTTGATTAGACCACCGGACAGGGTGACTGTCCTTACAGTTGCCTAATATACTGGCGTCTCGGGTTTCTGGAAATGTATGCGTTTCTTAATACCTCGCGATGTGACTCGTATTGTTTTAATGTTTTAATATTTTACTGTTTTATTGTACGGCTGCATGGCCACCACATGCCGCCGGTCTTATATGTTGTGACCCGCCCCGAGCCTGCAGGGAGGAGCGGAATACAAAACCAAATAATAAATAAATAATAAATAAATAACTTGATTTTCCAGCGTCAACACCAGGTGATCACTACTGAAGTAGAAACCGAAAAGCAATTCCAGCACCAAGTTTGTAAGCATTGAAACATAAGCACATGCCTAGTGCAAATACACCACGTGTATGAGAGAGATGGAAATTAAGGAAATTGTTGATGTAAGTTTCTTGGAAGTTTGCAACACAAGTGGAACACTTAATGATATTAAAATCATATGAACAGCAGCAGCAAGTTTAAAGGAGATTAAAGCAGCAGGATTAAAGGAGAGTGACAGTGCCTTCTCAACACCCTACTTGGAGCTCTCAGGGCTTGTCTCAACAAGGTGATCTTGGCCAGTCGATTGGGGAAAAAACACAGAAAGTCAATCCAGCCTTCTGGAGGAGGAAATTCCCCAATCCGAAAGCAGTATTTGTGAAAGACTGCTTTGAAAAAACTCTTTGTGTGTGTGTGTGTGTGTTCTCGCCAAACATTCCTGATAAACATTCAGTACGCTGATGACACCCAGCTTATCTTGAAGATGGAGGGCAGCCTCGAATCCGTACCCGATAATTTCCATCGTTGCCTTGAGGCCGTCACTGGATGGCTGCGAGCCAGTAGGTTGAAGGTGAATCCGGCAAAGACGGAGATCCTGTGGCTGGGTCCTCCGGGCTGTAGGGATGTTCAGCTTCCAACCCTGGACGGCGTGACATTATGTCCGTCGCCCTCTGTTAAGAGCTTAGGAGTAACCTTGGACCCCCTGTTGTCGATGGAGGCTCACGTCTCCAGCGTCAGCAGGGTAGCATTTTTCCATCTTCGCCAGGCGAGGAAGCTGGCCCCCTATTTGTCCCGGTGCGACTTAGCCACAGTGATCCAAGCCACGGTCATCTCGAGGCTGGACTACTGTAACGCTCTTTACATTGGCCTTCCTCTGTCGGTAATCCGGAGACTCAAGCTGGTGCAGAACACTGCAGCGCGACTCCTGGCAGGGGTCCCGATTGGCCACCACATCACGCCAATCCTGCGCGAACTGCACTGGCTCCCAATTGAATGCCGGATTGCCTTCAAAGTGTTAGTCCTGACTTTTAAGGCCTTACATGGTCTGGGGCCAGTGTACCTGCGGGACCGCCTTGTCCCATATCATCCCACCAGATCACTGCGCTCCGAAGGGCTAAACCTCCTGGTCATCCCAAATGTGAGGACCTACCATCTGTCCGCAACCCGCCGCCGGGCTTTCTCTGTTGCAGCCCCTACCATGTGGAACGCACTGCCCGCCGGCATCCGTGCCACCCAGGGCCTCCTCCCGTTCAGGAGAGCAGTCAAGACATTGCTGTTCCAACAAGCCTTCGGGGTTAGCTAAACTTTAGCTCACACTGCCAAGCTGTCAGCCCACTGCGACTCCATTTGTTGCTTCAACTGTTCTAATTGTAATTCCATCTTAATGGGATTACTGTGAGTTATTATGAGTTATCTGACAATTGTATTTTACGAACTGTTGTAAGTCGCCCCGAGCCGTTGGGGGGGGGGGGGGCGACAGACAAATGTGAAATAATAAATAAATAAATAAAGCCCCTGTCTGAAGATCGAAGATATGGAAGATATGGATCCCTTTCACATGACACAGCAATACAGCTACGATTCCACATTAGCTACTGTGACTTCCTCCCACAGAATCCGAAGGTGGATCCTTTAGGAAGGGAGAATTTAGGGCATCTCAAAGTTTCTGGAGTGATGTAATGCAGTGTTTCCCAACATTAGTGTGCCGTGAGCGATCATCAGGTGTGCCGTGGGAAATTGGAACCTCCCAGCATGCTTATGCAAATCTTATTTACTTCCCCTTCTTAGTGCCGAGCGTAGGGTTGCCATTTTTTGATATAGGAAATAAGGGACATTTATGGGATTTTTCACAAAAATAAGGGACACTTCATTAAAAACTTGAAACTCAAACATTAGGTAGAAATAGTTTTATTAGCAGAATAAGATAATGATTGAAACTCACAAAAGAAACCGACTTACACCCTCTTAACAGTACATGGTATGTTTCTGCATGCTTTGTCATGCAAAAAAAAACATCATTAGAACTACCTAATTTTGTCCATCAGTATTTAGTCCTTGACTTTGCTGACTTTAAAAGGGCACTGTCTAAACATTAAAATAAAATAAATTTTATAAGACAGTACATCTTCATGATTATTATGTCAATAGTTAATGGTATAGTATAGTATGGGATACACAGCATTGTATAGTATTGGGATGCACAGCTAGGCCTATTTTAAGAGTAACTCTCAAGCAACCAGAAACTATCTTTATCCAACATGATCCAACATTCCCCTTGGCTAAGGGTGAATTAGTCTACTGTACTTTGAAAAAGTCCTGTATCGCCTCTTCCTTCCAACGGGGACCCAGGCTGCCCTGCGAGTTGGAATCCCCGGGCAGGCATTGCCGTGGAAACCACAGCGCGCAGCTTCCTCTGGTCAACCCCGCCCAGTCCTGTCCTGTTAGTCAAAAATAAGGGACAGGGCCTGAAAATAAGGGACACAAATTTTAGGGCCAAAATAAGGGACGTCCCTTAGAATAAGGGACATATGGGAACCCTAGCCGAGCGCAAACGATAATCAAAGGCCTTGGTTTAAAGATTACTAGGATGTAGGCCGAAGGGGAGGGTGGCAGCCTGAAGAGAAGGCGAAGGAGTCCCGTCACGGTTGAACCCCAAGACAAGGCCTGCTCCCCTTCCTTCTTCTCACCCTCCCGCCATGTGAGGGGAGGGCTGCAGCACTACATGCAATTCCTGGCCGTTCTTTTATTTGGGGCTTCTCCGCCCCGCTACAAAACGGTGCTGGCGAGAGCGCAACGAGAGGAACCGCCTCGCCCCTTCCTCACCTCGCCCTATCGGAAAGCAGGAAGCACCGGCAGCAGAGCACGGCCAACCGCTGCCACTCAAAGCAGGTCTGGCGCTGTCCCTTTGCTTCCTCCGCCTGCGCGTGCACGACTTCCCCCTTCCCCTGCCCCGCCCTCGCGCCACCTCCTCCTTTGCGCTTACTGGCCTAAATACATTTAAAAACATATTAACTAAATGTATTACTGTGTTAGAGTGTCATTTTGTGTCATTTTGGTTGGTGGTGTGCCCCAGGATTTGGTAAATGTAAAAAATGTGCCGCGGCTCAAAAAAGGTTGAAGAACACTGATGTAATGTAATGGTTGCTGTTCGCTGTTGTCTCATGCTTATGGACATCGAGCAAGATCACCCCCAAAGACATTTGCCTTCATCTTCTGTGCTGAGTGCTGACTTTTTGTTGGGGGAATCTGAGCTGTCAGGTTCAAAAACAACCCTCAGTTGGGGTGATTCCACCATAAATATAGCAGAGCACCAGAAGTAAACTTCATAACCAGCAGACACTTACGTGTGGTGAGCTAGGATAAGCTTCCTCTCCATAGGGTGTAACAGGATTGCAGAATAAAAAATATTTATTGAAGCAAAATAAATACATTCTTGATGGAAAAGAATGTATGCACTGGGAATGTGGCGCAGCTGGCTGGGTGTCAGCTGCATAAGATCTCTACTGACCAGAAGGTCATGAGTTCGAGGCCTGCCCGGGTCGGGGTGAGCTCTCGACCAATTGTGTAGCTTGTTGTCAACTTTTGCAACCCGAAAGACAGTTGCATCTGTCAAGTAGGAAATTTAGGTACCACTTATGTGGGGAGGCTAAATTTAACTGATTAATGAGGCCATAAAATCTCTCCAGGAAGTACACAAAAAGAATGAAGGAATGCAACAGCTCCTCCTGGTGGCCAGAAGCTGGAATGTTAAATTGCCTCTATGTCTGTCTATTAGGCCTGTTTTCGAACATCGGATATATCCGAAATTCGGATGTAATTCGGATGTTTTTGACTTTGAAGCGATTCCGGAGGAAACAGGAAGTGGATTCGCCATTTCGAAGTCTCCATCGCCATATTCGGATTGGGCTCGTATGTCATTTCTACCCTTCTCTATTTTTGTCCCATTGCATTAAAAATGTTTTAAATGTTTATTAATGTGTTAAACGTGTTCAATATTTTGTACCAGTGTGGCTAGTAGGCATGAGAAAAAAGTTATGAAAATGAAAAGAAATCGGAAGGGATTCGTATGTATGGGACTTTCAAGTTTATACGGATCGCAAGGCCAATCCCGAAGTGGACTTTCTTTTTGCACCCTGGGCCCAAAATTTCGTTAGATTATTAAATATTTCGATGCCCACCCAACAGGAAAATTTCCTCCAAAATAGCTTTGCAGACATAACTCACAGTCAAATCGCCTTTCCATGCTTGGAGCCTAATTAGAGTGAAAGGCCTTCCTCCAGGAAGTGAAAACGGAGCCGGAAACCATAGAGATCCAGATCGGGACTCCTAGAGGGGCTGGAGGACTGACTAAAAGCGATTTAAACACCCAGGAAGGGGGTTTAGATAGAAGGACAGAGTAGAAGGACAAGAACTGCTGAGAGAAGGGCAGCAGGAGTGAAAAGAGCACGGAGAGGAGAAGGAAGAGTTCAGAATCAAGAAAAGCCATAGAGTTCAAACGGAGCTCCTAGACTGCTATGGTAAAACTGAATGGGAAAAGGCTGGAGTGAGGAGAACTCTACAGATTAGCAAGGCCTGCACCAGAGGTCTTTAATAATATTAATAATAATATTAATAATAATATATTAATGCATTATATCTCCCTGCAAGTAAACCAAGGGAAATGTTGCCCCTTGATTTGCCTGTGCTTAAAACAGTATCAGTCCTGTTTCCCTGCTTTGCCTACTTTAGAACTACTAACAAATTTCGTTAGTAATTATGTTACATTTTAGAAATTTTTGGATTTTTTTTGTAAGTCTTTCTATTACTAATAAACAAATCCTCCCCCCCATTAGATTTTGATTCCCTATTTTTGGGTTCGAAACCATGCCTAGTGGCTAGTTTTGTCAGTAATAGCGTTCAAAAGGGGAGGGAAAGGGAATTCCCCAAGTTTTGACTGTCCCTTCTGCAGATTTCCGCGCATTGCGCAATTGCGGACGCCATTAACAAAGACTTCCGAATTCCGGAAATATGTCTGAATAAATTTTGAAAAAACAGAGATTCCATTGCTACATCTTCAAAGGGGGAGGAGACAGTGGCGAGGAGGAGGAAAGACAAAGCCCTTTTTGATAAACATGCATAGGAATGTTTATCAAATAAGGTAAGACCAGAGAAGGGCTGCCCAGGAAGTCGATCGTGACCGAAGGAGGTTGATCTCAGCCGGATGGGGCTTCTCAGAGGGGGGCAGAGCCAGGTCGCGCCAAGCCCCGACCCTCCCCAGCTGGCTCTCCCAGCAGCTTCTCCAGCCTTGAGGAGGGTAGGGCCAAGCCAGCCTTGTGCTAGCTATGCCACCACTGGCTTGGCATTGCCATCCTCAAGCCTGGAGAAGCTGCTGGGAGTGCTGAAGCCAGAAGGGGGCGGAGCCAGGTCACGCCAAGCCCCGCCCCCTCCCCAGCTTTGGCACTCCCAGCAGCTTCTCCAGCCTTGAGGAGGGTAGGGCCAAGCCAGCCTTGTGCTAGCTATGCCACCACTGGCTTGGCATTGCCATCCTCAAGCCTGGAGAAGCTGCTGGGAGTGCTGAAGCCAGAAGGGGCGGAGCCAGGTCACACCAAGCCCCGCCCCTCCCCAACTTTGGCACTCCCAGCAGCTTCTCCAGCTTTGAGGAGGGTAGGGCCAAGCCAGCCTTGTGCTAGCTATGCCACCACTGGCTTGGCATTGCCATCCTCAAGGCTGGAGAAGCTGCTGGGAGTGCTGAAGCCAGAAGGGGGTGGAGCCAGGCCACACCAAGCCCCGCCCCACCCCTCCCCTCTCCAGCCTTGAGGAGGTAGGTAGATCTTTCTGACTTGGTTTTATTATAAGTAGCTCGCATGCTGAAAAATTTTGGGCACCTCTGGACCAGAGAAACAGCCGAATGCAATCCAGTTACACCAAGATAAGTGGTAGGGTTGGATATCTCCGGTTTTAAATTCTTTGAAATTGGTTTAATTTCGTATATAAAATTAATTTCATAGTTTTCTGACCCACCTGGTCCAACCCGGAAGTGTAATTTCTATACCGAACCCGGGGCCGCCATTTTTCTTCATTTTTGTGATTAGATCGTATTTTCCCCTATCAGTTCTCATCTCGCGAGAGGAGACTGAGAGCAGTACCACCCTTTCTCCTCTCGCGAGACTTGCGTTTTTCCCATCCAGGGAAGGAGGAGGGCAGGTTCGTCTGCCCCCCTACTCCCCTGGATGGGGATAACCCGCATTTTTCCCATCCAGGAAAATTTTGTATTAATTTCTATAACTAACCAAAAATGAATCCTCCCCCGCAACCCAGCTTAGAATCAAATTTTTCATGGATCAACCAACCCTAAGTGGATAACCCACACTTCTTTGGCAACCTCACAGGTTCTAGCCTTAGTCTGGTATCCTCAAACTTCATTTGTTTCGATGGATGAAAGAAAGTCTTTGAGGATGAGTGAAAGACACTATCAGGCAGTGATATACACAAAAGGACATAGGCAATGTGCTATATAAAATACTAGCCGTTCCCGGCACGCGTTGTTGTGCCCTTTTTAGAGATGCAAGAAAGTCTGAGTATGTAAGGGTTGGAAATGATGTGACTTACGGTCTTGGTGGGGTCATGTAGGCATGAATTGCGCACTTTCTATGTGTGCTCCAAATAATGTCATCTGGAAGCATGAGTTGTATTGTCTTCTATCGAGGAGGAAGTGTTTTGATTCTGGAGTGTCTCCACTCAGCAAAGTCTGTAGTGGTTGTGGAGGAGTGGCAAGTGGTGGTAGAGAGACTTTACCGGCTAGGCAGCACATTCCCGGTGTTTCTGCTGGGTATTTCAGGGCTTTGCAGTGTGTGCAGATGTGCGTTAGGGTGCCAATGTCGGCCTCTGGCGCCATGCTGTAGTCTTCTGCAGCGTTGTATCTGAAGGCTAGGCGGTGGAATTGGTTGTGGTGTTTTTGAAGTTTGTTTTCTGTGTTGCGACGTCGTGTTTCTGCGCTCCTTGCGCGCTGCTGTTGTGTTGCATTTCTGCGTCTTTGTTGTTCCTGGCTGCGCGCTTCTTCTTGTCGTGCAGTTCTTTGCATTTGGTTCTCAGCTGTGCGTCGTGCAGTGACCTGTTGTCTGTGTCTCTGCTGCGCAGTGTGTTTCTGTTCTGGCGTGTGTTCTGCCCTTTTTTGTTTGATGTATGTAGCGTTGAGTGTGTCAGTCCGATGCTGTTATATTTAGAAGGCATGGCTTGTCTTTTGGGTCAGTTACTGTCTGTGTGGAAGGAAGGGATGGTTATAGTTTGTGGTGTTGGTAGGTGTTGTGTGTACGGGGTCCCGTAAGGTTGGTGGGATGGGTTGTGATTGGAAGTTGTGTTGTGTGGGTAGGAATTTGCTGGAGAATTGCTCCCTCAGAGTTTGGTTTTGGCAGTTTAACCCTCAAACACCAACTGAAATCTCTCAGCGTTCTATCCTAGCCTTGGATGGCTCTTGCCGGCGTTGCTATGGTTACAGCAGTTATGCAACCGCCTTATTGGCAGCCAATCATGTTGTGCAGAATGTAGAGGCTGGGTGAGTCGTTGGCTGCCCCGGAGGATACTGGGAAATGTAGTTTTATTTTTACTCGTTGTTTTGGGGGCCTTTTAGGTTTTGGGGGGAGGAGTTTCTTTGCTACAAACGTACCTTGCTTGAGGCCTATTTCTGTTAGCAAGTATTGTTTTTCTGCGTTGTATGGTTTCTTTGTTTGAGGTATACATCACATGACGTGAACCCATTTATATAATAGATAATATGTCAATCAAAGTGAGGGCTGAGAAGCCTACTACATGTGTCATAGAATACAATAGTACATACATGCATAGTAAATAAGAGCAGCGAGGCGTATACCAACAATACCAGCTACTAGGGGATATAAAGGAGCATGGGTGTGAGATGGGGAAAGGTAGCGTTCAACAGCGATGCAGTGAGCTTACTCCGCATCCTTCCACCTCGGGCTTGGCTGCCTAACCACCTGCAGTGAGATCGCTACACCTTGGCCCCTACGGGAGCACCTCATTGCCATTTACGGCATTACTATATCGTGCCGGGGACATCCATTCCAGATCGTTTACAGCAAGAGCGACCTCCTCCTTCCCCAGTCGTGCACCCCCCCTCCCCTTAGTTGTGGTTTTGAGGGAAGAGCATCACTCGGACTGTGGGATTACACCCATGAAGGGACGTTATTGACTCGTGAGTAAGCTCACTGTATCGCTGTTGAACTCTACCTTCCCCGTCGCACACCCATGCTCCTTTATATCCTCTAGTACAGTGTTTCTCAACCTTCCTAATGCTGCGACCCCTTAATACAGTTTTTCATGTTGTGGAGACCCCTAACCATAACATTATTTTCATTGCAACTTCATAACTGTCTTTTCTTTTTGGGTGGGGGTTGATTTTGTCAATTGGAAATTTTAGTTGCTGGGATTTATAGTTCACCTACAATCAAAGAGCATTCTGAACTCCACCAACGATAGAATTGAACCAAACTTGGTATGCAAAACTCCCATGACCAACAGCAAATACTGGAAAATTTTGGTGGGAATTGACCTTGAGTTTGGGAGTTGTAGTTCACCCATATCCAGAGAGCACTATAGACTCAACAATGATGGATCTGGACCACACTTGACACGAATCCTCAATATACCCAAATGCGAACACTGGTGGAGTTTGGGGAAAATAGATCTTGACATTTGGGAGTTGTAGTTACTGGGACTTATAGTTTACCTACAATCAAAGAGCCCCTTGCACCCCACCAATGATAGAATTGGGTCAAACTTCCTACACAGAACCCACATGCCTTGAAGGGACTAGCTGGCTTGAGCCTCCATGCCACATCACACACTCTCCCTTACCCACACATGCGCATCATGCTGCCATGCGCCAAGCACGCCTGCTCTCCCCTCCCCACTTGGAGTCTCAGAAACAGCCTTCCCCTTGGCAGGGAGGCCTGCCAATCACAGCAGAGAGACCTTCAACCTCCTCTGCCAAAGGGCTTCCTAAGACCATCAGAAATATGTTTTCTGATGGTCTTTGGCGACCCCTCTGAAACCCTCTCGCGACCCCTCTGGGGGTCCCGACCCCCAGGTTGAGAAGCACTGCTCTAGTAGCTGGTATTGTTGGTATACGACTCGCTGCTCTTATTTACTATGCATGTATGTACTATTGTATTCTATGACATATGTAGTAGGCTTCTCAGTCCTCACTTTGATTGACATATTATATTTTATATAGCACATTGCCTATGTCCTTGTGTGTATATTGTTTACTAGTCAGCACACGTGTTTAGCGAACTATCAGGCAGTGATCCGGGAATGCCTGAAATGGCTTATCCAAAGTGGATTGGATGAGTGGGTTCAAATGTGGACCACATGCATCACTGCTAGTAAATACTATTTTGAATAGTACCATAATATAGACAAGGAAGTACTTTACACATGCACTGTATACTGGCATCCAGGAGCAAATATGAGCTGCAAGTCTGATATTTAAGGCAGCATGAAACTCTGTTCAGCACACACTAAATCCCCTGATCTGCCTTTCTGCCAACAAGGAGCACCTCTGTCTTGTCCGGATTAAGCTTTCATTGCTCACTCTCTCCTAATCCAGTAATGACATCAAACTTGGGTTAGCCAGCAAAATTGGATTAGAAGACAACTTTCTCCAGAACGTTATTTCCCCTGTGTTGTTGCAGGATCAGGTTCCTAAACCCTCCCGAAAAGTATCCCAATACAGGTACAGCACCCCTTATCTGGAATTCCACAATCGGGAATACTCCCAAATCCAAAATTGTCTGCATGGGTAGCTAAGAGAGCGACACCATTGCTTTCCGATGGTTCAATGTACACAAACTTTGTTACATGCACAAAATTATTGAAAACACTGTATAAAATTACCTTCAGGCTATTTGTATAATTTGGTTGGTTTTAGACTTGGTTTTATCACCAAGAAGGCTTGTTATCTTTCTACATCAGGGGTGCTCACACTTTTCAGCGTGCGAGCTACCGTGTTTCCCCGAAAGTAAGACAGTGTCTTACTTTCTTTTTACCCCCAAAAGCCCCACTACGTCTTACTTTCGGGGTATGTCTTATATTGGACATACCCCGAAAGAATTCTTCACCCAGTAGGGCGACGGTACCTGGGAGGGCGACGGTACCTAAGAGGGGCGCCGCTGCCGCCCGCCTCGCCCCGCCCGCACAGCCGCTGCCACTGGCCGCCGCCGCACGCTGGCCCCACGGACGTCTCTGTCGCGGCGCTCGCTGACACGCATCTCCCAAAGCACGGACGTCTTTGTGCCTCCGCCAGGCGCTGCCTGGCCGACCTAGTGCCCAGGTCCCGGACATTCGCGCAGGCGCAGAAACGTCTGTGCTTTGGGAGTCCCAAAGCACGGACGTGTCTGCGCCTGCGCGAATGTCCGCACATGGGCACTAGGTCCCGAGCGCGCCTGGCGCAGGCGCAGAAACGTCCGTGCTTTGGGAGGCGTGCCACGGCTGGCCCGTGGGGCTGGCTGTGCGGCGGCAGAGGAGGAGGAGGCGGGACCGAGTGACCCTCCCGGAAAAGATAAGGCCGGCCCTGGCGGCAATACCCCCATGTTTCCCCGATACGTCTTACTTTCGGGGTACGGCTTATATTAGCCCACCCTTCTGAAACCCCCGATACGTCTTACAATCGGGGGTGTCTTACTATCGGGGAAACACGGTACTTATAAAGCAACCAAGTCAAAATGATCTCCCTCCCCACGACTCAGAGAGCCATAAAAGCAAAATATTTGGAAATTAATTTCAGTGAGAGCCATATAATATATTTTAAGACTGAATTCAACTAAATGTGAGTATAATAAGCCCCTGAATTTATTCATAATAATAATGATGATAATATTCATTCAGCCTCTGCTACTACTACTTATAATAATAATAATAACAACAACAACAGGTTCCTAGAGTAGAAGGAGACCTCCAAGGGCCATCCAGTCCAACCTCCTTCTGCCATAAGGGAAAAACACAATTAAAGCATTCCTCACAGATGGCCATTCAGCCTCTGATAATAATAATAACAACAACAATGGGTTCCTAAGAACATAAGAACATAAGAAGAGCCATGCTGAATCGGGCCTCAGCCCATCTAGTCCAGCATTCTGTGTCACACAGTGGCCCACCAGTTGTACACAGGGATCTCTAGCAGAAAGGAGGGCAAAACCCTCACCTGCTCCCGACCCCCCACAACCAGTACCCGGGGAAAATCCTGCCTGCCTCCATCAACACAGAGGTGGCACTTGGATGTCCATTTCAGCAACTAGAATAGGAGGAGACCTCCAAGGGCCATCCAGTACTTCTGCCCCTGGGCGGTGTCGGGAGCCTGCGGGGTGGCACTGAGCCTTCCTCCCGCCTTGCCTGCGATCTACCAGGACGCCCTACGTGATCTACCTAAAGAGCACCCCTGATCTACATGTTTGCAAATATTAATTAATTAATTAATTTACTTATTATTTAAACTTGTGAGTCGCCACTCCCGGAAGGCTCGGGGCGACTCACACCAAATTCAAGATTAAAAACAAGATAAAACACCACAAAACATCACAACATTCAATACAATAAAACACAATAAAACATCAGTGTAATGTGCACAGTACAGGAGGCAAGCGCCTACCCATCTTTGTCATCAATACCCGAAGGCCTGCCGGAACAGGAGGGTTTTACACGCCTTCCGGAACGTGACTAAGTCCGTGAGAATAGTATCGGGGCGATCACCGAAAAGGCCCTTCGCCTTGTGGCCGTCAGATAATACATTTTGATGCCGGGCACCTCCAATAGTTGACCCACCTCAGAGCGTAGTGACCTAGCGGGACAGTATAGGATAAGGCGGCCCCTAAGGTACGCTGGCCCCAGACCGTTTATGGCCTTAAAGGTCAGAACCAACACTTTGAAGGTGATCCGGTGTTCCACTGGTAACCAGTGCAGCTCCTGCAGAACAGGTGTTATATGGGCGGTCGCCGGTACGCCAGCCAGGAGTCTAGCTGCTGCATTCTGGACCAGCTTCAGTTTCCGGATCACCAACAGAGGAAGGCCAACGTAAAGAGCATTACAGTAGTCCAGTCTCGAGATGACCGTGGCTTGGACCACTGTGGCTAGGCAGTGACGGGAGAGGTAGGGAGCCAGCTTCCTCTGAATTGGTAATACTAATTCAGAGAGAAAAACAACCCCCAATTCAGAGCACTTTTGGGCCCAACCCAAGGTTTTATTTTGCTCTTGGGTGCACCCGTTCAACCTCACACTCTGTTTATTTATTTATTTATTTATTTACATCATGTCTACCCCGCTCTTCTCAACCCCCAAGGGGGGACTCAGAGCGGCCTAACAAAAGGCAACAATTTGATGCCGATACACCATATAAATACAATATAAAACCATAGACATTCAGCATTAAAATACAGTTAACATTAACACATCACACACATTCACTTCAGTTAAAAACAGTGTTCCGTCCACAACATGAGCATTGAGCCATATGCATCAACTTGCCATTGCAATTCCAGTCCAAAGTGCTGCCTTGTGCTATTGTGCAAAAGCCTGGTCCCACAGCCACGGTTTCACTTTTTTTCCTGAATGCCAGGAGGGATGGGGTTGATCGTATGTCGCTTGGAAGCGCATTCCACAGACGGGGAGCCACCACCGAGAAGGCCCTCTCTCTTGTCCCCACCAACCGCGTTTGAGAAGTAGGCAGGAGCGAGAGCAGGGCCTCCCCGGATGATCTTAAATTACGAAGTGGGACGTAGCAGCAGAAGCGTTCGGACAAGTAAGCTGGGCCAGAACCATATAGAGCAGTGGTTCTCAACCTGGGGGTCGGGACCCCTGGAGGGGTCGCGAAGAGGTATCAGAGGGGTCGCCAAAGACCATCAGAAAACACAACATTTTCTGTTGGTCATGGGGATTCTGTGTGGGATGTTTGGCCAAATTCTAACTTTGGTAGGGGTTCAGAATGTTCTTTGATTGTAGGTGAACTATAAATCCCAGCAGGCATGTAGCCAGGGGGGCCAAGGGGGCTTCAGCCCCCCCCCCCGAAATTCTCAGGATGGTCCGCGAAAAGGCCTTACTGGTACATTATTTAAACTGTTATGTTTATTCATATCATGATCTGATCACCATGCTCATTATATCCCACATTAATGGGGTTATTGGGATAACAATACAAAAGGTTTGCTAGGGTAGACCTTCTTCCACCCAGTCTCAGCCCCCCTCGAACAAACTCAGCCCCCCTCGAATCAAAATCCTGGCTACGGCCCTGAATCCCGGCAACTACAACTTCCAAATGTCAAGGTCTATTTTCCCCAAACTCCACCAGAGTTCACATTTGGGCATGTTAATTTTCAAGCCAAGTTTGGTCCAGATCCATCATTGTTTTGAGGCCACAGTGCTCTCGGGATGTAGGTGAACTACAACCCCAAAACTCAAGGTCAATGCCCGCCAAACCCTTCCAGTATTTTCTGTTAGTCATGGGAGTTCTGTGTGCCAAGTTTGCTTTGATTTCATCATTGGTGGAGTTCAGAATGCTCTTTGATTGTGGATTAACTTCAAATCCCAGTAACTACAACTCCCCCAATCACACCATTGTTCAAATTTGGGTGTATCGGGTATTTGTATGTATTTATGTAATGTGTATGTATGCAATTTGGTGTTTAAGTTTTTAGTAATGTTGTTGTAATAGGTTTTAATTTGTATAGCATTGATTTTTTGCTGTAAGCCGGTCTGAGTCCCTCTATAGAGGTGAGAAGGTCAGGGTTCAAAATTTTAAATAAATAAAATAAATAAATGTGTGCCAAATTTGAATGAAAATACATCCTGCATATCAGATATTTACATTACACTTCATAACAGTAGCAAAATTACAGTTGTGAAGTAGCAACGAAAATAATTTTATGATAGGGGGTCACCACAACAGGAGGAACTGTATTAAGGGGTCGTGTCATTAGGAAGGTTGAGAACCACTGATACAGAGCTTTAAAGGTCAAAACCAGCACTTTGAATTGAGCTCTGAAGTGGACAGGCAGCCAGTGGAGCTGACACAACAGGGGGGTGGTATGCTCCCTGAATGTAGCTCTGGTTAGTAATCTGGCTGCCGTCCGTTGAACTAGTTCAGGGCTGTCCAACATCTTCGGGCCCAAGGGCCGGAATGCAGGTGACGGATCACCTTGGGGGCCGGAGCGGAGGGCGTGGCTGCTTGTGGGGGCGTGGCCGCAGTGGGGGCGTGGCTGCTCGTGGGGGGCGGGGCCGCTCCCGCCCTGGTGCGCATGCCCAGCGTCCTGCGCGGCCCGCCCCTTTTCGGCGGGGTGACGTCAGGCGCCGAAAAGGGGCGGGTCGCGCAAGATGCCGGGCATGCGCGCCAGGGCAGGAGGCGGGCCGGGGGATCGGCGAGCCGCCCTCCGCCGTCTCCCTAGCTCTTGCAGCGGCCAGCCACGCAGGTTGGAGACTATAACTGAAAGGAAAGTTACGGTCTTCTGCAGACTGCATGGCTAATATAATTTTTGCAAAACACTCCAAGGTGACTCTGCCTTCGAGGGAAACTTCAAAGACAAGAGATGGTGGGAGTCTGAGAAATGGAAGAGGGCTGGCGTTGGAAAGAGAAGCCTTCCCTCCCAATCTTGCATCTACGTAAATAAAAATGTAATGTTCGTTTGCGGGATTAACATAACTCAAAAACCACCGGACGAATTGACACCAAATTTGGATACAATACACCTACTACCCCAAGGAGTGACCACCACTCCACTGGATTTTGTCATTTGGGATTTGTAGTTGCTGGGATTTACAGTTTACCTCCAATCAAAGAACATTCTGAACACCACCAACGATAGAATTGAACCAAACTTAGCACACAGGACTTCCACAACCAACAGAAATTTATGGAAGGGTTTGGTGGGCATTGACCTTGAGTCTGGGAGTTGTAGTTCACCTACATCCAGAGAGCATTGTGAACTCAAACAATGATAGATCTGAACTACACTTGTCACAAATACTCCATATGCCTAAATGTGAACACTGGTGGAGTTTGGGGGAAAATAGTCTTTGACAGTTGTAGTTGCTGGGATTTATAGTTCACCAACAATCAAAGAGCATTCTGAACCCCACCAATGATAGAATTGGGCCAAACCTCCCACACAGAAACCCCACGACCAACAGAAAATACTGTATTTTCTGGTGGTCTTTGGCAACCCTTCTGACACCCCCTTGTGACCTCCCAGGGGTCCCGACCCCCAAGTTGAAAAATGCTGCCTTACATCCAGTCCAACTCCCTTCACCAGGGCAAGAAAACATAAACAAAGCCCTCCTGATAAAGAGCCATCCAGCCATAGATATAGAAACTAGATAGATATAAAATAATGTTATATTACATTATAATGTAATATAATATAATATATTATAATGTCAGTATATTGTATTATGTTATAGTATAATAATTGTAATGTATTATTTTATAACAATAATAATATAAGCCAGGGCTGTCCAACTGGCGGCCCCGGGGCCGGATCCGGCCCCGTAGCCTGTTGGACACGGCCCCACCTATGCCCTCAGCCACCATTTTTAATTTTTTTTTTTAAAAAAATCGATTTTTTAAAAAATGGCGGCCGGGGGGGGGGGGGCGGGGCAGGGAGGAGGAAGAGAGCTAGCTCCTCCTTTTGGCGCCCCCTCCCCTACCTAGGCTGGGGAGCCGCCGAAAAAGGGCAGAAGGCGGCGCCAAGAGCAGCGCGTCACAGGCCTGGCGTGACGCGCTGCTCTTGGCACCGCCTACTCCTCCTTTTCGGCGGCTCCCCAGCCTAGAAGGGGAGCGCCAAAAGGAGGAGTAGGCGGTGCCAGGGCAGCGCGTCACGCCAGGCCTGTGACGCGCTGCCGTTGGCGCCGCCTTCTTCCTTTTTCGGCGTCCCCCTCCTTCCTAGGGCAGGGAGCCGCCGAAAAAAGGGCAGAGGCGGCGCCAAGAGCAGCACGTCACAGGCCTGGCATGACGCGCTGCTCTTGGCGCCACCTACTCCTCCTTTTACGCGGCTCCCCGGCCTAGGAAGGGCGCCGAAAGGAGGAGTAGGCGGTGCCAAGAGCAGCGCGTCACGCCAGGCCTGTGACGCGCTGCTCTTGGCGCCGCCTACTCCACCTTTTTCGTCGGCTGTAGGAGGGGGTGGGGCCTGGGCTGGTGGCGGGGCCTGTGGGCGGGGCCGAGCAGCCCCCGCAGGTCATCAGTGACCTCTTATCCGGCCCTGGACCCGCCAGAAGTTGGACAGCACTGATATAAGATATAATGTTATATCATATTATAATGTTAATATATTATAATATAATAATTATAATGTAATATAGTACAAGATAGTTATGATATAATATAGTATAATATGAGTATGGTATAATATATTGTATATACATTGATACAATATAATACTTCTAATGATATGGTGATATTATAATTGTATATTTGTTTTATGTGCAATATTACTATTGATATTGTGATATATTATTATTATTATTATTTAACTTTATTTATACCCCACCACCATCTCCCTGAAGGGACTCGGGGCGGCTTAAATGAGGCCAAGCCCAACAATACATAGTAAAATAATACAACAGCAAATAAAACAACACAATCACAACGTTATAGTGCAATGTGATGTGTAGTACTGATATTCTGCTATGGCAGTAATGTAGTTTGTTCTATTTGCAGTTTGCTATAAGCCGTTCTGGGTCCCCTTCGGGGTTGAGAATGGCGGCATATAAATATCGGGAAATAAATAAAAAGATGATTCACACATACACACATACATATATAGGACAGATATAATATATATTTGAAAGGACCCCCTAAAGAAGGACAATAATATCCCACTTTTACTGTTCATGGAAAAACCCTAATAAATACATTTTTTTTAAAAAAAAGAAGGACAATAATACAATCTCTACATCACTGGTTCCCAAAGTGGGCGGTACCACCCCCTGGTGGGCAGTAGGGTGATCCAAGGGGGCGCTGGGAGGCTCAGGAGAATTTGAGGGGCGCTGAACCCCTGTAAGGGGGCGGTGACATGAGCCAGGCTTGCCACTTGCAGGATTGCGCACTTGTGAGGACATCCCCATTGGAAGAAAGAGGCTGATACACAGAACTGTGCCATGGGCGGGGTTGACGAGAGGAAGGAGCCACGCGCAGCGCCCCCGGGAGGGCCTGGAGTCAGAGGCGCATCTTCCTCTTCCCCGCTGAATGAATGTAGGTGGGGAGGGGGAGGGGCCACAGGGACGCCAAAGCCCGCCCCCCTCTGTGTGATGTCACTTCCTTGCCGCCTCTGCCGAGGAGGAGGAAGGGTAGGAAGGCCTCGGCGGCCACGCAATGCAGGAAGGACGCCTGGAAGGAGAGACGCCGGAGGGAGGGAGGGAAGGAGGAGGCGGCCTCTTCCTCCTTCCCTCCCTCCCTCCCTCCGGCGTCTCTCCTTCCGGGCGTCCTTGCTGCATCGCGTGGCCTCCTCGGCAGAGGCGGCGAGCAAGTGATGTCACGCAGAGGAGGGCGAGGGGGGCTGCCCTCGTGGCCTCCCCCCTCCTCCTGCTCCTCCTCGGGTCCGGGCGCCCGCCCCATGAGTCCCCTCTCCCCCCCCCCGTTCCTCCACACCGCCGGCTTTGGAGGCGTGGTGCGGGCCGCACTGGCTCCCGAGCATGCCTCCAGCCCGGCTGGCTGTGGCGGTGGGGCGGGGCGGCGCCCCTCCCAGGTGGCGACGCCCCTGTCCAGTGACGTTGTCCTACGCGGCTGCGTGGTCGGCGTAATGGGCGGGGCCGGCCCTGAATGCATGCAAAAGGAGGCTTCTGATCAGGCATGTAGCCGGGGGCTAAGGGGGCTTCCCCCTGAAATTCTCAGCGTGGTCCGTGAAAAGGCCTTACTGGTACATTATTTAAACTGTTATGTTTATTCATATCATGATCTGATCACCATGCTCATTATATCCCACATTAATGGGGTTATTGGGATAACAATACAAAAGGTTTGCTAGGGTAGACCCTCTTCCAGCCAGTCTCAGCCCCCGAAACCAAACTCAGCCCCGAATCAAAATCCTGGCTACGGCCCTGCTTCTGATAGACCCCAGTCTAAAGATCAGTCAGCAGTGCGATGCCGCAGCTGAAAAAGCCAAGGCTGCATCAAAAGGAATAATAGTTAGGGTTGCCTAACGTTTGATTCTCAAGTTTTTATGAAGCGTCCCTTATTTCAGTGTTTCCCAACCTTTTGAGCCGCGGCACACTTTTAACATTTAAAAAAATCCGGGGAACACCACCAACCAAAATGACACAAAATGACACTCTAACACAGTAAAGAATGGCTGGGGATGGTAGCCTGATGGGAGCAGCTGCTGGGAGTGTCGAAACCGGGGAGGGGGCGGAGCCAGGCCGCACCATGCCCCACCCCCTCCCCCCAGCTTCAGCTCTCCCACAGCTTCTCCAGCCTTGAGGGGGCAAGGCCAACACAGCAGTGGCAGAGCCAGCACAATGCTGGCCTGGCACTGTCCCCTCAAGGCTGGAGAAGCTGTTGGAGAGCTGAAGCCGGGGAGGGGGCGGAGCCGGGCCATGCCATGCCCCCCCCCCGGCTTCAGTTCTCCCACAGAGAAGAAGCATGAGCGGTGGACGGGCTTCAGTAGGCGGGGCTCCTCCTCCGCACGGCTTCAGCGAGCGAGGGGTGAGAGTCGTGGCAGGAGCCATGGCGGATTGGAGGCTGGCTGGGGAAACGGCTGAAGGAGGCGGCGCCCCGGCCCCTTCTTCTTTTTCTTCGCTGCCACTCGGCCTTCCTCCTCCTCTCCCAAGCAGTAGAGTTCGGCAGGAGGAGGAGGGAAGGAAGGGGGGCAGAGAGTTTTTCTCGCGGCACACCTGATGATCGCTCACGGCACACTAGTGTGCCATGGCACACTGGTTGAGAAACACTGCCTTATTTTTGTGAAAAATCCTGTATTTTTAGGTAAATGTCCCTTATTTCTTCTATCACAGGGCTGTCCAACTGGCGGCCCCGGGGCCGGATCCGGCCCCGTAGCCTGTTGGACACGGCCCCACCTATGCCCCTCAGCCGCCATTTTTAAATTTGAAAAAAAAAAATGAATTTTTTTTTTTGGCGGCGGCCGGGGCCTGGGGGAGGGGGCGGGGCAGGGAGGAGGAAGAGAGCTAGCTCCTCCTCCTTTTCGGCACCCCCCCCTACCTAGGGCGGGGGAGCCGCCGAAAAAGGGCAGAAGGCGGCGCCAAGAACAGCGCGTCAGGCCTGGCGTGACGCTGCCCATGGCGCCGCCTACCCTCCTTTTTCGGCGCCCCTCCCTTCATAGGGCGGAGGGGGGGCGCCGAAAAGGAGGAGTAGGCGGCGCCAAGAGCAGAGCGTCACAGGCCTGGCGTCACAGAGCGTCACAGGCCTGGCGGGGCCTGGGGTTGGGGGTGGGGCCTGGGGGCAGGGCCTGGGGCGGGGCCGAGTGGCCCCCTAGGTCATCAGTGACCGCTTATCCGGCCCTGGACCCCGTAGAAGTTGGACAGCACTGTTCTATCAAAAAGTGGCAACCCTAGGGCAGTAGGCCAAAAAAAGTTTGGGGACCACTGCTCTACATGAACACTGACAAAGAAAGAGCAAGAAATACTGTTTACCCAGAGAGAGCATCAAGTCATGACCTATATTAGCAACCAACACGTCCTCTTGACTTTTGTGTTCGAGATCAGGAGGCTGGGCCACAGCCACGCCTGGCAGGAGAGAGAGAGGGCTAGCCGGGGGAGCTGTCACGTTGCAGGAGGGGAAAGCAGGAAGTGAGGCTCACCTTCTGGGGGATCCGATGCCACCAAGCCTCCTGCCACCAAGCAATCCCTGGCCAATTGGCGGAGGATCGCAGCGGAGGCAGGAGCTCTGTGTGGCAGCCACAGCCAGGCGCGCCTCCTCCTCCTCGGGGGTGGAAGGCTGCTCACGGGGCGGGCGCGGGATCGGGGCGCAGCAGGGCTTCCTCCCGCGACCGTGACACTTGTCCCTCCGCGACAGGTCTGCAAATGGAGCCCTGCCTTGCAGCAGCAGCAGAGGCAGCCCTGTGTCCCGCCCCTCGGCTGTAACCGGAGCCGATCCCACTCCGATTCGCTGCCGCAGGGCAGGATGTGGTGCCTTTGTGTGCAGAGGGCTGGAGGGAGACCTCCGGAGAGACAGGGCACGCCAAGCCCACGCGGGGACTGCGCACGCGCGGCCAAGGCGCCCCCAGCCCCTCCTTGCTTACATTGCTTGCTAGGACACAGCCTCCCAATCTTTTCAGAGCCCCCTCCACACAGGCATATGACATCGGCTTTGAACTGGATTACATGACAGCCAAGATCCAGCCACAGGAGCCTTCTAGACAACATCCAGATTCTTATCTGCTTTGAACTGGATTATATGGCCATGTAGACTCATATCAACATTATCGGAGACCATTAGAAAACACAGTATTTTCTGTCGCTCATGGGGGTCCTGTGTGGGAAGTTTGGCACAATTTTATAATGGGTGGGGGCCCAGGGCCGTAGCCAGGATTTTGATTCGGGGTGCGTTTTGGTTCGGGGCTGAGACTGGGTGGACGAGGGTCTACCCTAGCAAACCTTTTGTATTGTTATCCCAATAACCCCATTAATGTGGGATATAATGAGCATGGTGATCAGATCATGATATAAATAAACATAATATTTAACATCTATATGCGACCACTTGCCCAGCTGGCGCATAGTTTTGGGCTGGTGTGCCACCAATACGCTGATGACACCCAGCTTATCTTGAAGATGGAGGGCAGCCTCGAATCCGTACCCGATAATTTCCATCGTTGCCTTGAGGCCGTCACTGGATGGCTGCGAGCCAGTAGGTTGAAGGTGAATCCGGCAAAGACGGAGATCCTGTGGCTGGGTCCTCCGGGCTGTAGGGATGTTCAGCTTCCAACCCTGGACGGCGTGACATTATGTCCGTCGCCCTCTGTTAAGAGCTTAGAGTAACCCTGGACCCACTGTTGACGATTGAGGACCACGTCTCAAGAGTCAGCAGTGTAGCATTTTTCCATCTTCGCCAGGCGATGAAGCTGGCCCACTATTTGTCCCGGCGCGACTTAGCCACAGTGATCCAAGCCACGGTCATCTCGAGGCTGGACTACTGTAACGCTCTGTACATTGGCCTTCCTCTTGTCGGTAATCCGGAGACTCAAGCTGGTGCAGAACGCTGCAGCGCGACTCCTAGCAGGGGTCCCGATTGGCCACCACATCACGCCAATTCTGCGCGAACTGCACTGGCTCCCAATTGAATGCCGGATTGCCTTCAAAGTGTTAGTCCTGACTTTTAAGGCCTTACATGGTCTGGGGCCAGTGTACCTGCGGGACCGCCTTGTCCCATACCATCCCACCAGATCACTGCGCTCCGAAGAGCTAAACCTCCTGGTCATCCCAAATGTGAGGACCTACCATCTGTCCACAACACGCCGGCGGGCTTTCTCTGTTGCAGCCCCAACCCTGTGGAACGCACTGCCCGCCGGCATCCGTGCCACCCAGGGCCTCCTCCCATTCAGGAGAGCAGTCAAGACATTGCTGTTCCAGGAAGCCTTCGGAGTTAGCTAAACTGTAGCTCACACCGCCTAGCTGTCAGCCCACTGCGACCCCATTTGTTGTTTCAACTGTTCTAATTGTAATTCCATCTTAATGGTATTACTGTGGTTTTTGAGTTATCTCACAATTGTATTTTACGAACTGTTGGGGGGGGGGCGACAGACAAATGCGAAATAATAAATTAATAAATAAATAATAGTTTAAATAATGTACCAGTAAGGCCTTTTCGCGGACCACCCTGAGAATTTCGGGGGGGGGGGCTGAAGCCCCCATAGCCCCCCCTGGCTACATGCTTGGGTGGGGCTCAAAAAGCTCTTTAATTGTAGGTGAACTATAAATCCCAGCAACTACAACTCCCAAGTATGCAGGCAGGGGCGGCCTCACCTCTCCCGGGGGGTAGGCAAACCTTATTTTTGCGCCCCCCGGTGGCTCCTGGACGGCCTCGCGCATGCGAGCTTGCGTCCTGCCCAGCCGCACAAGTGTGTCCCGAGGGTGGCGCGCGCGCGCAACAACGTCCCGCCGGCCGCAAGATACGCAGTGGCGTCCTGCCCGGCCGTGCGAGGGTGGGGCGGGGCGGCTGGTGGGCGGCACCCCTCCCAATTCACGACGCCCCTCCCAGGTCCATCGCCCTACGCGACCGCGTAGGCCGCGGAATGGGCGGGGCCGGCCCTGTATGAAGGTCTATTTACACAAACTCCATCCGTGTTCACATTAGGACCAGGCATGCAGCTGGGGGCTGGGGCTTCAGCCCCCCCATTCTCAGGGTGGTCCGCAAGAAGGCCTTACTGGTACATTATGTAAACCGTTACATGCATGCAGGCAGGCCTGGATTAAGGAAGTTTGCCGCCCTAGGCCACCCTCCTCCTCCGCGCCCCGCCCCCTACCTTCAGTCTAGGAAGGAGGGCGGGGAGAGGAGGAGAAAGAGGCGGAGGGACCCCTGCCGCGCATGCGCGTGCGGCGGGAGGGTGCCTCCTTCTCCTCCTCACCCCGCCCTCCTCCCTTGATTGAAGGAAGGAGGGCGGAGAGAGGAGGAAAAAAAGGCGCCCTCCCGCCGCACGCGCATGCGCGGCAGGGGTCCCTCCGCCTCTTTCTCCTCCTCGCCCCGCCCTGCTTCCTTCAGTCAAGGAAAGAGGGTGGTGCGCGGTGCAGAGGAGAAAGAGGCGCCCTCCCGCCGCATGCGCATGTGCATTTTTTTGCAATTTTTTTGAATTTTGTAAAAGTCTTTTTTGGGGGGTCCGGATCCGCTGCCCCCCTCAAAGCCGCCGCCCTAGGCCATGACCTAGGGTGGCCTTATTGGTAATCCGGGCCTGCCACGGCCTAGGGGCAAAGCCATGGGGGGGGGGCGGCAGATCCTGACCCCCCAATTTTTTTAAAAAAAGGTTGATCTTTGGGTGCTTCTGCGCCTGCGCGCGGAGCACCGTAGGCCCCTAGGGCTTCTGATGTGACTTCGCTCTGCCTCTTCCTCACTCACGCTTAGGGTTCCCATATGTCCCGTATTATACGGGACGTCCCGTATTTTGGTTCTATTTTGGGTTTCCCGTATTTACACCTGCTGTCCCTTATTTTTCGCTCCTCTGACCTGGCCTGTCCTCTGGCTGGTGCTGGGAAAAGAGGGGCCGGCTCGGGGGTGAAGAAGGAAGGGAAGGACCCCGCGTTGGGGCGACTAGCAAGGTGCCTGACATTTGGGAGTGTATATTGCAGTGGGTGGGGAGCCACGCAGTCAGGCGAACGCGTTGGGCACCTCTTTGTGTCAGAAGGGGGCGGGGCGTGTGTGGCGAGCAACCAGGGCCCAAGATGGTAGCGGCTGTGAGGGAGCCGGCTGCAGCTCCTCCTGGGCCTGGTCCCCGCCCTCGCTTGGCGGCGTGGCGGCGGAGGGAGCCCTTGGCCTGGTCCCACGACCTCTGCCTGGCCGTCAGCGGCGCCCGCAGCGTGGCCATGCCCGAGCAGCTCAGCCGGGAGGCCTCCCCGGCCTCCCCGGCCCAGCCCGGCCTCCACCTCCTCCGCACAGCCCTCCCAGCCCCCGAGCACGCCTGCCCACTCACGGTGCGTACCTAAGGGCCTCCCGCCGGGACAGAACCCTCCCCGCAGATGGCCCGGCAGCACCTGGGCCTGGTGGTTGTTCTTGGCTGCGAGGAATTGTGGGAGCTGAAATTCCCTTTCCACGTAGAGTCTGGGGACTCCAAAGGTCATCTAGTCCAGCCTCTTCCATGTAGTGTCGGAGCCACTCTAGATCAGGCCTGGGCAAACTTCGGCCCTCCAGATGTTTTGGACTCCCAACTCCCACAGTGGAGTCGTAGTTTGTAGGCATGAGAAAAATGAAACGGAAATTAAAAGGATTCGTAAGAGATTCGTATGTAATGGGACTTTTGAGGTTTTACGTATCGCTGCCGCGATCCCGGAAGTAGACTTCCTTTACGGTCCTTGAGGCCAACAATTTGCGTTATGATCGTAAGAAATTCTTAATTATTAATTAATTAATTATTGTACTACGTACTACTCACTTCTCCCTGTCTTCTCCCCCTCATTTCCTTCCCGCCTTCATTCAGCTTCTTCTCTTCCCGCATTTCTATGGGGAACTGGAAGTGACGCTGCTGCTAGGTAGGCAATGCATTCTGGAAAGTGTAGTCCTCCAGGCTTCCCCCCCTCCTTCTCTTCCCCGTTGCTCTGCTGCCATGCCCCATCGCAGGGGCCAGCTTCACACACACACACACACGCGCGCTTCTCCTCCTCCTCTCTCCCCGGC
This sequence comes from Anolis apletophallus, assembly GCA_030556195.1. Classification (NCBI taxonomy): domain Eukaryota; kingdom Metazoa; phylum Chordata; class Lepidosauria; order Squamata; family Anolidae; genus Anolis; species Anolis apletophallus. The sequence continues at coordinate 11,057 of JARBWK010000089.1, read as the reverse complement.
GCTCTCAGATGCTTCTCTTCCCGTTGCTCTGCCATGCCCCATCGCAGGGGCCAGCTTCAGCCCTCCAGGTACTTTTTTGGTCTTTTGCTGCTTCCAAGAATAGGAAAACCCCCCTCCCTCCTGCTTCCTCCCCTCCCTTCCTCCTCCCTCCCTTCCTATTTGGAGAGTCCCATCTAGAATTCAGTGTGGTTTATTCAAGTTTTGGCCTACAACTCCCAGAAATCCCAGCCAATTTACCAGCTTTTAGGATTTCTGGGAGTTGTAGGCTAAAACCATCTGGAATGCGCATGCTCTGGCATATGAATTACTAACGAATTTTGTTAGTACTTAAGTTACATTTCAGAAATTTTTGGGAAATTTTTTGTAAGTCTTTCTTTTACTAATAAAAAAAAAATCCCCCCCCCCCCCATTTGATTTAAGAATCGCCATTTTTGGNNTCTAANCCATGCNTAGTAGTTTGGTAACTTGGCAGAGAAGGCCTTGTAGAACTACAAATCCAATGTTTACACAGCATTGGGTCGTGGCAGTTCAAACTGCATCAATTCTACAGTGTAGATCAGGCATGGGCGGATTTGGGCCTTCCTGGTGTTTGATTTCGATTTTCAAGATTTATTAAGTGTCCCTTATTTTTGCGAAAAATCCTGTAAATGTCCCTTATTTCTTCCATCACAATATGGCAGCCCTACTCACGCTGGCCCCTCCTTCCTTCACTCAAGGAAGGAGGGACGCCCGACGCAAGCGAGGAAGATGCAGAGGGAAGCCCTGCCCCTAGGGCCTCTGACACGCATGCTCAGCATCGGCCCGGGGGCATGGCTTCCAATGTGTGGCCTAGGGCGCCACAAAGCGTTAATCCGGACCTGCGTGCATAGGGGTGTTGTTGGGATAACGATACAAAAGGTTTGCTAGGGTATACCCTCTCTCACCCAGGCTCCCCCGAATCAAACTCAGCCCCTCCCCGCCCAAATCTAAATCCTGGCTAAGGGCCTGATTAGGACATATTGAGTATTCGTGCCAAGTTTGGTCCAGATCTATCGTTGTTTGAGTTCACAGTGCTCCCTGGGTGTAGGTGAACTACAACTCCAAAATTCAAAGTCAATGCCCACCAAACCCTTCCAGTACTTTCTGTTGGTCATGGGGGTTCTGTGTGGGAAGTTTGGAGTTCAGAATGCTCTTTGATTGTAGATGAACTATCGATCCCAGCAACTGCAACTCCCAAATGACAAAATCAACCCCACCAGTGTTCAAATGTGGGCGTAATAGTTATTTGTGCCAAATTTGATCCCGTGAATAAAAATACATCCTGCATATCAGATATATTGACATGACAATAACAGGAGCAACATTACAGTGATGAAGTAGCTATGAAAATAGTGTTGTGGCTTAGAGCAGTGTTTCTCAACCTGGGGATTGGGACCCTTGGGGGGGGGGTCGTGAGGGGGTGTCAGAAGGGTCACGAAAGACAACCAGAAAACACAATATTTTCTGTTGGTCATGGGGATTCTGTGTGGGCAGTTTGGCGCAATTTTATCATTGGTGGGGTTCAGAATGCTCTTTGACTGTAGGTGAACTATAAATCCCAGCAACCACAACTCCCAAGTATCAAGATCTATTTTCACAAACTCCATCAGTGTTCACATTAGGACATATTGAGTATTTGTGCGAAGTTTGGTCCAGATTTATCATTGTTTGAGTCCACAGTGCTCTCTGGATGTAGGTGACTACAACTCCAAAACTCAAGATCAATGCCCACCAAACCCTTTTTACATTTGCAAAATCCTGGGGCAACTAAAATGACACAAAATGACACTCTAACACAGTCATACATATAGTTAATATGTTTTTAAATGTATTTATACACTCAGTGTGAAACCTGGGCCTGTTTCGATGAACACAACATACATATCCTTGCAGGAATGGCAGAAAGACACAAACTTCCCACACAGAACTCCCATAACCAAGAGAAAATGAGTTTGGTGGGCATTGACCTTGAGTTTTGGAGTTGTAGTTCACCTATATCCAGAGAGCACTGCGGACTCAAACAATGTTGGATCAGGACCAAACTTGGCATGAATACTCAATATGCCCAAATATGAATGCAGATGGAGTTCAGGGGAAATAGACCTTGATATTTGGGAGTTGTAGTTTCTGGGATTTATAGTTTCCCTACAATCAAAGAGCATTCTGAACCCCACCAATGATAGAAGGGGGCCAAACTTCCCACACAGAACCCCCAGGAGGCAAGAGGACGTCTCTACTTGGGGAAAGGGAGGCGGGCCTTCCCAATGCATGGAGAGGAGAGACCAAGTAGACAACGGGTGGGGAGGGGGTGTTTGTAATTTTGTGCCTTTATCGAGGTAGGTTTCTTAGGGTTTTTATACTTCAACACACTAGACTCTCCCCCCGCTCATGGAGGTTCCAATTTCTCACGGCACACCTGATGATCGCTCACGGCACACTGGTTGGGAAACACTGGTCTAGAGGACGTGACTGGATGGCTGCGAGCTAGCCGGTTGAAGGTGAACCCATCAAAGATGGAGATCCTTTGGCTGGGCCACCTGGTGGGAGGGGCGTGCTGGCTGCCTACCCTGGACGGCGTGGCACTTTGCCCGTCGCCCTTGGTAAAGTGTCTAGGGGTCCAGTTAGACCCGCTGCTGACTATGGAGGCCCAGGTCGCCATGGTCAGCAGATCTGCATTTTTCCATCTGCGGCAGGCTAGATGGCTGGCACCCTACCTGCCTAGTGGCGACCTGGCCACGGTGATCCAGGCGACGGTCATCTTGAGACTAGACTATTGTAATGCCCTCTACATTGGCCTTCCTTTGTCCGTGATCCGGAAACTCATGCTTGTACATCATGTGCTATGGCGAGATGCCATATAACAGGGCTGTCCAACTTCTACCGGCGCAGGGGCCTGAATTCCGGTCACTGATGACCTGGGGGGCCGTAGGGTCTGCCCCCGCCCCCGGCTCCGTCCCCTCCCCGCCCTCTCCCCCCGCGCCCTCTCCCCTTATTTTATTTAATATTAAATATATTTAATTCCATCCCCCCTCCATCCTCCCTCCCCCTTATTTTTATTTAATATTAAATATATTTAATTCCATCCTCCCTCTCCCCTTATTTTAATTTAATATTAAATATATTTAATTCCATCCTCCTCCCCCCCTATTTTTATTTAATATTAAATATATTTAATTCCATCCTCCCCCCCCCTTATTTTTATTTAATATTAAATATATTTAATTCCATCCTCCTCCCCCTTATTTTTATTTAATATTAAATATATTTAATTCCATCCTCCCCTCTCCCCTTATTTTTATTTAATATTAAATATATTTAATTCCATCCTCCCCTCTCCCTTATTTATATATAATATTAAATATATTTAATTCCATCCTCCCTCTCCCCTTATTTTTATTTAATATTAAATATATTTAATTCCATCCTCCCTCCCCTTATTTTAATGTATCCCATCTCCCCCTTATTTCATCTTTAAATATATTTAATTTTATATTTAATACATGAGGGAGATGGGGGAGGGAATGAGGAGCCCCCCTGTGACCTACCTTTTCCAAACGTGCAGGATCCAGGAGTACCCGGACGACGAGAGAGGCGACGACCGACTGAGTCGAAGAAGGTCCTAATTGCGTCTGTGGGCCTCAGCGATCCAGTAGTAGAGTAGCCGAAGAGTATCACGAGAATGCGCAGTCCACACAGGATTTCGCTGTCAACGCCGGTGTGATCTCGCGTTGACAGCGAAATCCCGTGTGGATTGCGTATTCTCGCGATACTTGCTCCAAACCCGGAAGTAGGTATTTTTTTAATTATTATTATTTTTCAATTTTTATTTTTTATTTAAAAGCTTAGGGGGCCGTAGGGAAGGGGCTGGGGGGCCGTATACGGCCCCCGGGCCGCCAGTTGGACAGCCCTGCCATATAACACCTATCCTGCAGCAACTGCACTGGCTTCCAATAGAGTACCGGATTATGTTCAAAGTGTTGGTATTAACCTTTAAGGCCAGACATGGCCTGGGGCCTGTGTACTTGAGGGACCGTCTTTCCCCATATACTCCCCAGAGATTACTACGGTCTGGAGATCAAAACCTTTTAGAGGTTCCTTTGGTCAAAACTTACCACCTGTCCTCTACGAGGCAAAGAGCGTTCTCTATTGTAGTTCCAACGCTGTGGAACGCCCTGCCGGATAGCACCCGGGCTCCTACAGAAATATCTGCATTCAGAAGAGCCTGTAAAGCAAAGTTGTTCCAGCAGGCGTTTAACATCAATGGCCCTACTTGACTGTGTTGTGAAAAATGGAGACAGTTGTTAGTAGCTTATAGCCTTTTAATGTATAGTGTTAAAGTTGTTTTATTGTAATTGCCTGTTTTATCTATTTAAACCACCCCGAGCCTAAGGGAATGGAGCGGTATATAAATACGAATCTCTCTCGGCATTCCTTAGCGAACGAAGATTCTTAGGAAGGACTCATCCCACGCCTTTTACAAGCGCAACCTGAGATAGGCAAGTTCGGTTGCAGAAAGCACAGCAGAAGGTCTGCTTGGGTGATGTTGTTTCCAAGTTGCGGTTCTTTCTGCATTGTCGTCTCTCTTCGAGACCCGTTCGGCGTGTCTTCTCGAAAGAGGCTGCAGCATTGTGGAGAGTGCGTCTCCATGCCTCCCGATGTGAGGCCAGGGTGGACCATTGTTGGTGATCAATCTGGCCCAGCCTGAGATGTTGTTTCAGGGAGTCCTTATATCTCTTTTTGGGGGCGCCTCTCTTGCGCTGACCCGTGGCGAGTTCACCATAGAGTAGTATCTTTGGGAGACATGCCCTGCCCAGCGCAGCTGTGTTCTCAATAGCATGGCCTCAACGCTGATGACCCCTGCCTGCTCAAGGACAGCAACATTCAGGCATGTAGCCAGGGGGCGAAGGGGCTTCGCCCCGAAAATTTTCAGGGTGGTCCGCGAAAAGGCCTTACTGGTACATTATTTAAACTGTTATGTTTATTCATATCATGATCTGATCACCATGCTCATTATATCCCACATTAATGGGGTTATTGGGATAACAATACAAAAGGTTTGCTAGAGTAGACCATCCTCCACCCAGTCTCAGCCCCGAACCAAACTCAGCCCCCCGAATCAAAATCCTGGCTACGGCCCTGGCAACATTAGTCACATAGTCGGTCCAGTGTATATTTAGGATTGTGCAAAGACAGCACTGATGAAAGCGTTCAAGGAGTCGTAGGTGTTGGTGATAGGTGACCCATGTTTCAGACCCATAGAGGAGAACAGACAGTACGATAGCTCTGTACACACTGATTTTGGTGCTTTGCCTCAGGTGCTTGTTGCTCCAGACTCTTTTGTGAAGCCTTCGAGACGCACTCTATGCCTTTGCTAATCTGTGATCTATCCCTTTATCGATCTTGGCATCTGAGGAGATGATGCTTCCCAGGGAGGTGAACTGCTGAACGGACTTAAGCACAGATGTGCCTATGCTGACGTGGGGATGATGGTGTTGTTCCTGTGGTGCGGGCTGGTAGAGGACTTCCGTTTTCTTCAGGCTGACTTCCAGCCCAAACAGCTCTGCAGCTGTTGCAAAGCAGGATGTGAGGCACTGCAGGGCTGCTTCTGAATGGGCGATGATGATTATGACATAAGTTTAGTGGAAAACCAGAATATTATCTTCTAAGCCTAGCAGACCCAGAATTAAACTTAGACCAAAATAAAGACATTTACATATATCTCCACGGCAGCAAGAATTTCATATGCAAAGATTTGGAAATCAGATAAAATACCAGAAAGAGAAGATTTGATAAGTATACTTAGAGAAATCAGAGATATGGACAAACTAACTGTTCTTTTGAAGTCAAACTTGGGAAGCCCAATAAAAAGGACAGATTGGACAATTTTCGATGATTTTGAAAAAGGAAACAAACAGTAAGCCAATTTTTGAGGTTTTTCCTGGACCAAAACAAAGATTTATGGACAGCTCTTTCACTGCTTTAATTATTTTTGGTCACAAACGCCGACTTAGAACTGCCCCTTTAACACACACACGGAGACGTAGCAAAGGCTAACTACTTTATTGAAGATAATAAACAGTCAAAAGGGTATATAGTCCAATAAAATGCAAGTGTTCAAAGTATAAAGCAAATAGTCCAAAGTAACGTAGCAAATAGCTTGAAGCGTGGCAAGGCTCCGCAAACCAATGCGGATCAGGAAACAGGACAAGGTTTCGCAATCCAATGCGAATCAAGAACCAGGGCAAGGTGCCGCAACCACTGCGGCTCAGGAAACAAGGCAAAGGCAAGGCAAGGCTTGATGACCACTGTTAGCTTGTGGTCCCACTCCGCCGCGCCTATTCAGTATAGACGTGGCCGGAGAACTGAGGATCAGTTCCCACGGGCCGTGTGCCAATCCCTCGGCCGGGACCCCGACGATCTAGGGCCCGGCGCCTCAGTCTCTACTTTCCGAACGGTGACGGTCTAGGGACAGATGCCAGCTCCTCCTGCCCTCCTCTATGTCCCTGCGCCTGTTATGAGAACGGCCCCGCTCTTCCAGCCTAGTATCGCTATCTTCCTGAGAAGCAGCCTCCCCCGAAGTTTCCCATCCGCTAGCCTCCATCTGCTGCTCGGCCAGCTCCTGGGAACCTCGGCCATTTGGGAATTCATAACTATCTCCGCTATCTGCTTCGCTGCCTCCCATCTCCACCTGGTCCGCTCCTACCCCGCGAGAATGCTCCCATTCGAAATCCCAGGCTAAACTCTCTGCCGGTGGACTGGGCAAAGGCACGGCTGACCAATCTTGCTCTGGGCCTTCCAACTCATCCTCCGAGTCCCTTTCAGCCTGTGCGGGTCCCAATGCCAACGGGACCCCCGGTGCGTCACCCCTCCCCCGCGGCCCGGGCGGACCCATGGGTGCTACATTTTTAATGAATTGCTAGAAAAAGAAGTTTATAATTATACTCAATCTTAATATTTATTTATTTATTTATTTATTTATTTATTATTCGGTTTTATATTCCGCTCCTCCCAGCAGGCTCGGTGGATTACAAGCAGTAAAAACATACAATAAAACATACCATAAAAACAGTAAAACACAATACATAACCCAGATGTTACAAGGCTACGATTCCTTAATTCAGACGAGACGAGCCAGTTGAGTTTGAGTTGAATTTACCCAAACGCAAGCTTGAAGAGGGCCGTCTTACATTCTCTTCGGAAAGGGAGGAGTTCCGAGACCATTCGGACATGGTCAGGGAGCGAATTCCAGAGTACTGGAGCCGCCGCAGAGAAAGCTCTCTGTCTTGTACTGGACAAGTGACAGGCGCGGAACGATGGTACCACCAGTAAATTCTGCTCTTCCGAGCGCAGCGATCTCGGGGGAACATACGGGGTAAGGCGGTCCCTCAGGTACACAGGCCCCAGACCGTGCAAGGCCTTAAAGGTTAAAACCAACACCTTGAAGACAATCCGGTACTCGATGGGAAGCCAGTGCAGTTGCCGGAGGATGGGAGTGATGTGCTCCCTCACTGGTGCTCCCACCAGCAAGCGAGCCGCGGCATTCTGCACCAGCTTGAGTTTCCGGACTGTCACCAAGGGGAGGCCAGCGTAGAGGGCGTTACAGTAGTCTAGCCTCGAGATGACCGTCGCTTGGATCACCGTGGCCAGATCGTCCCTGGACAGGTAGGGGGCCAGTCGCCTAGCCTGACGTAGGTGGAAGAACGACGTCCTGCTGACCACGGAGACCTGGGCCTCCATGGTCAGCAGGGAGTCCAACTTGACACCCAAGCTCTTAACCAAGGGTGACGGGCTAAGTGGCTCGCCATCCAGGGCAGGCAACCGGCACTCATCCAGCCCAGGTCGACCAGGCCACAAGATCTCCGTCTTCGACGGGTTCACCTTCAGCCGGCTGGTCCACAGCCATCCAGTCACGGCTTCCAGGCATAGATGGAAACAATCGGGTACGGTATCCGGCCTGCCGTCCATTCTCAGCAGAAGCTGGGTGTCATCAGCGTACTGATAACACTCCAGACCAAAGTCGCGAGCCAGCTGGGCCAGGGGGCGCATGTAGATGTTGAATAATAAGGGTGAGAGGATGGCCCCCTGGGGGACCCCAAACAATGGGAGCCTCCCGGAGACCTCCTCACCCCTCTCCACACGCTGTCCCCGGTCCTGGAGGAAGGAGGCCACCCACTTAAGGGCAGTCCCCCTGACCCCAGTCACGGCTAGGCGGTGGGCTAACAGCTTATGGTCTACGGTATCAAACACTGCTGTCAGATCTAACAAGACAAGCAGGGCTGACCCGCCCTGGTCCAGCTGGCGGCGAAGTTGGTCTGTAATGGCGACAAGCACGGTCTCCGTCCCATGCTCGATACGGAAGCCGGACTGGAAGGGATCAAGAAGAACAAAAACCAAGAAGAATAAAACCCGGCGGCTCCCGCGCATGCCCAGACTCTCGCCGCTGTGTTGCCGCAGCCAGCCGGCGGCGCAGAGGAACAGGGGCAGAAGAGGGGACTCGTGGGGCGGGCTCGCCGCTCACGGACCCAAGGAGGAGCAGGACGAGGGGGGAGGCCACGAGGGCGGCCCCCACGGAGACGCAGCGGCAGCCGCAGCAGCAGCCGCAGCAGCAGCAGCGGAAGGGCCCGAAGCCAGAGGCGCATCTTCGTGACGTCACGAAGATGCGCCTCTGCCGAGAGGAAGGGGAGCAGCCGCTGTAAGGAGGCCCGAAAGAGAGGCCGCAGGGAGGGAGGGAAGGAGGAAGAGTTCCCTCCCTCCGGCCTCTTTCCGGGCGTTCTTACAGCGTTCTTCCTCCTCGGCAGAGGCGCTTGACGCCACGAAGAGGCGCCTCTGCCGAGGAGGAAGGCCTCGTCGGCCGCGTTCTTACAGCGTTCTTACAGCCGCGCACGGAAGTGAGAGCGCAGTCCGAGGCAGGCCCACTGGCTTCTTCTTTCAAACCGCAGAAAATTTGCCTCAAATGGGAAGCATATCTTGTTCACAACTCATATTTATGCCCTCTGAAGATTTCGCCGTTATGTCCCTGCACTATCGAGAGTTTGGAAAGAATGGAGCTTAACTGAAGTTACCATCTCAAACAAGCTCCTACTTGAAAAGGTTACCTATTAAAAACAATGCAACAAGATCATGGTCATACAGCCTGAAAAACTCACAGTAGGGTTGCCATATGTCCCTTATTCTAAGGGACGTCCCTTATTTTGGCCCTAAAATTTGTGTCCCTTATTTCAGGCCCTGTCCCTTATTTTTGACTAGCAGGACAGGACTGAGTGGGGTTGACCAGAGGAAGGTGCGCGCTGCGGTTTCCACGGCAACGCCTGCCCGGGGATTCCCACTCGCAGCGCAGCTTGCGTCCCCGTTGGAAGGAAGAGGCGATACAGGACTTTTTCAAAGTACAGTAGACGAATTAACCGTCACCCAAGGGGAATGTTGGATCATCCATGAAGACACATTCCTGTACAGGCATTTTAAAACAACACATAAATTGAAGCCAGACTTTAAATTTGTAGGATTACAGCAAGTGACAGTACCACCACATGCAGACATTCATACCACGTTACTCAAATGTGAGCGGATGTGGATAATCCGCACCAAATGCGAGCAACCATTAGGCCTCAATGAGAATTTAAGCCTAACAGACCTGCTGCTTTAAGGGACTCTAAGAAGCCTTTATCCATTGTATGTTAATTTGTTTGCACCACTGGTAGGCACTTAAGCAGCTTCTCAGCCTTAGCTTTTACCAGATTGTGGTCTACGCCATGTGGGCGAGTTACTTGTAAGCTGAGATATCAGCTATGCTATTGAGCATTTATATGATTTATATTGGTGAGTAACGAGAATTCACTCCTACCCTTTGTTACTATCTTTCTGTGTATTATATGGGATACTATTGTATATGTTTATGTTACAGATATACTGTTATTGTGCATCTCTGTGTATTTTGGGGCCACCCTGACAAAGATTTGACCGAAACGGGTCGGTAACCGGACATGGATTTACCCGTAGTTGGACTGCCCAGCGATAACTACTAAACGGAGTGGGATATTGCGCATTGGAGTTCGCGACGACTGACGGAAACCCAACTAATACCTTTGATTCTGATTGATTTGTTTTGGCCAACGGGCCGCGGATTATAACTAAATTTATGTTGACCATTGGGTCTAGAAGAAAATAGTGGTGACCATCGGGTCCTGGATACAAATACAGAAAATCTACGGAAAGAACTGAACTTTACCCATTGAAGGGCTACTGCCAGAATCGTGAGTGAAACAAACATGTTCACTCGGTTTATGTTGTATTTTTGAAGATATATAATTGTTGTGATAATTACATGATATTATAGTGCTTATTTGGAAGCCTCAATACAATTTGTTATATTTTACCATCCCTGAGTGTGGTATATATTGAATGTTGGATCATGTTGGATAAAGATAGTTTCTGCTTGCTTGAGAGTTACTCTTAAAATAGGCCTACCTGTGCATCCCAATACTATACAATGCTGTGTATCCCATACTATACTATACCATTAACTATTGACATAATAATCATGAAGATGTACTGTCTTATAAATTTTATTTTGTTTTTAATGTTTAGACAGTGCGCTTTTAAAGTCAGCAAAGTCAAAAATTAGGTAGTTCTGATAATGTTTTTTCTGCATGACAAAACACGCAGAAGCATACCATGTCCTGTTAAGAGGGTGTAAGTCAGTTTCTTTTGTGAGTTTCAATCATTATCTTATTCTGTTAATAAAACTATTTCTACCTAATGTTTGAGTTTAATGAAGTGTCCCTTATTTTTGTGAAAAATCCCGTAAATGTCCCTTATTTCTTACATCAAAAAATGGCAACCCTAGTAAACACAGAACTCCCTATTCGGCACGCAGGGAGGTTTGCTACGGCACGGCGTCAGAGCGCACAAGGCCCAAAAGCGGAACATCGGCCGGACGGGGAATCCGCCCTTTACCCAGATGGCGCCCCACGCAGCGGCGTCCTTTGCCTACCAGTAGGACCGCCCCTGACTTCAGTAAGCCTAAACCCGGCCTCTCAGCG
>JARBWK010000088.1:0-83636 GCA_030556195.1 Anolis apletophallus | reverse complement strand
CTAAACCGCTGCTGCAGCGCCCTCAGGAAAGCCTCAATACCCCTAAGCTCCGGGGCATCGGTCTCGGTCATCTGGACCAACCAGTCGGCCGCAGCGTTTTCAGGTTGCTTCCCACGGCCCTCACTTGGGCCGCCTCGAGGGAACGAGTCTCCGTAGTCCTCCATAAAATTGCGGACATTGGTGACAAAAAGGAAAGGTGGCTTGGGTCTCCATCGAACTTGACTTTTAAGTCTCTCGATGGCCGCTCCTCCAGGGTCCGGTCGCTCGAGCCCAGGTTGAAGGTGGAGGCTCCCCTGGCGGGGTAAGAGTCGGCGCCGCCCCTCTGAAGGCGGGCCTGCCGGACGGTGGTCTCTCTGCCCTCCGGGCCAGCATGGCTTGAACGCCCCTCCGTACCTCGATCTTCCTCCGGTGGGGTCCCCATGCGTCCATCCGCCGCTGCATCATTCCCATCTGCTGGCGGATGTCGGTTATGGCTCTGGCCATCTCTCCCATCATCTCCTCCATCCGCCGCCCGACTCGTGCCTTCCACTGGGGCTGACCGGCTCCTCCTCGGGCCTGGGGCTCCCCTTCCTCCGCCGCGTCACCTTCTCGGTCCCACAGGAGGGGAGGAATCGCGCCTCCTGGTCGCCTGCTCCGGCGACGATCCCAGGCCTCTCCCCCTCCGGGCCTCCAGCGGCCTCACCGAGAATCTCATCTTCCACCTCCTCGGATCCCAGCCAGCGAGGTCCCACTCGGGGTCCTGGAGGCCTTCTTCCCTTCCACTGGACATCTCAGGTGGGGGGGTCGCGGTCGGATCGGCTCACGACTGCGATTCAGGTTGTGAGTACGGTTTTTGTGTGAGCGTTGGTAGGCCGCCCAAATAACCACACTCACTCAGGTGTTGAGGAAATGCTTTATGGGTCCTTATTCCAAGGCACAATTCACCGTCCTGAGGCTTTCCCTCCAGAACTCCTGCTCTTAACTCCCCGAGCCCTCCCTCTGGCGAAGAGCCAATCCCTGAACAGATAACAATCCCTGAACAGATAACCCAAGAAGCCCCACCCCTCTTGTCCTTTTTCGCGGGAACTTCAACTACAGCAACAACACTGAACAAGAAGAGCCAAAATGGCAACCGCCCTCCGATTGCTCGATCCTCTTCCAAGATGGCGGCCGCGTCTTTGTCCACTGCTATCCCGCATTGGACAAGGCGCCGCTGACAGACCTGGGCCTCCATGGTCAGCTGGGAGTCCAAATGGACCCCCAGGCTCTTTACGGAAGGCGATGGGCATAACGCCGCACCGTCCAGGCTCGGAAGCTGGACATCTACCCCACCCGGGCGGCCCAGCCACAAGATCTCCGTCTTCACCGGATTCACCCTCAACCTACTGGCTCGCAGCCATCCAGTAACGGCTTCGAGGCAGTGTTGGAAATTATCGGGGACAGAACCCGGCCTGCCCTCCATCCTCAGAATGAGCTGGGTGTCGTCAGCGTACTGGTGGCACTCCAGCCCATAACTCCGCACCAGCTGTGCAAGCGGCTGCATGTAGATGTTAAATAACAGAGGGGAGAGAATGGCCCCCCCTGGGGGACCCCACAGAGTAGTGGGGAGCCCTCGGAGACCACCCCGCCCCTCCTCACACGCTGAGACCGCTGGCGGAGGAAGGAGGTCAGCCATTTAAGGGCTGTCCCCCTCACTCCAGCCACGGCCAGGCGGTGGATCAATAGATTGTGGTCGACCGTGTCAAACGCTGCCGTGAGGTCCAATAACACGAGCAGCGCAGACCCGCCTGGGTCGAGCTGGCAGCGGAGTTGGTCTGTGATGGAGACCAGAACCGTCTCCGTCCCATGCCCCGAACGGAAGCCGGAGTGGAAGGGGTCTAGCCATGTTGCGTCATCTAAGAAAGACTGTCAAACATTTGAATTTCCCGCCCGCCTCCTCCCGGCCGGCTCGTCGATGATTGGTCGGAACGCTGGGACCAGCTGATGGGCGGGACACAGACCGGCTCTGGGGAGCCTATCAGCATCCTTCTCCATTTGCCTGTACTGGCCAATCAGATGCCTCTCACCAAATATGGGGTTCTGGAATGAGGAGGGTTGGGTGAAGCTGTCATCAGGAAGGATTATGGAGAGTAAACAAAGGAAGTCCTTCCCAGGTGTTTGCCTGGGGCAGAAAGTCCAGTTCTGGCTTTTGTTATCAGGAAAATGTAATTATCAAGTTGGCATGTTCCTTCCTCATGTTTGAGTGAGGAAGAAAGGAAGGTCGGATTTAGATGATCGGCTTAGATGGCTGAAATGACAAAAGTCTTATGGTGGGCCTTGTCTGGTTTCCGAAGCCAAACAGGGGGCCCGCTGTGTTTTATGACACTCTTTTGTCCAACACCCAAGGGCTGGTCTAGGTAGACGAAACTCAGAGATCTAGACAGCCTTGGGATTAGCCAGGTGTAAAGACAGGCAAAGGGCCTAATCTCCATCACAAGGGCCTGGCCAAATGGCTATTGATCCATGCAAACATGAGATATGATGGTGAGACAAAAGGTGTGAGATGACTCAAGGCAAATGCGGTACATTTCTCTTGGCAAACAGGGTAAAACACAATTTCAAAAGCAACCTTTTAACTATTCTAGTGGAAGGGGAGGGGGAGGTCTACATGGGCTCAAGGAAAAGACTTGCAGGGTAACATTCCTATAGTTTGAACGATGACGGCAATAGACAGGGTACACATGCATAATAATGAATTCTTTCCGGTGCGGGCCTCGAACCCAGTGACTTCAATTCTCAGCTGTCAGTTCCGTTGCACAGATGAGGCCTCCAGCCACTTAGGCCAAATTCATTGATTTTTCTTTTGACAGCTCAGTTGAGCAACATGGCTAGACCCCTTCCAGTCCGGCTTCCGTTCGGGGCACGGGACGGAGACGGTTCTGGTCTCCATCACAGACCAACTCCGCTGCCAGCTCGACCAAGGCGGGTCTGCGCTGCTCGTGTTATTGGACCTCACGGCAGCGTTTGACACGGTCGACCACAATCTTTTGACCCACCGCCTGGCCGTGGCTGGAGTGAGGGGGACAGCCCTTAAATGGCTGACCTCCTTCCTCCGCCAGCGGTCTCAGCGTGTGAGGAGGGGCGAGGTGGTCTCCGAGGGCTCCCACTACTCTGTGGGGTCCCAGGGGCCATCCTCTCCCTCTGTTATTTAACATCTACATGCAGCCGCTTGCACAGCTGGTGCGGAGTTATGGGCTGGAGTGCCACCAGTACGCTGACGACACCCAGCTCATTCTGAGGATGGAGGGCAGGCCGGGTTCTGTCCCCGATAATTTCCAACACTGCCTCGAAGCCGTTACTGGATGGCTGCGAGCCAGTAGGTTGAGGGTGAATCCGGCGAAGACGGAGATCTTGTGGTCGGGCCACTCGGGTGGTGTAGGTGTCCAGCTTCCGAGCCTGGACGGTGCGGTGTTATGCCCATCGCCTTCCGTAAAGAGCCTGGGGGTCCATTTGGACTCCCAGCTGACCATGGAGGCCCAGGTCTCTGCGGTCAGCAAGATCGCTTTTTTCACCTGCGACAGGCAAGGAGGCTGGCCCCCTATCTCTCCCGGAACGATCTGGCCACGGTGATCCAAGCCACAGTCATCTCAAGGCTGGATTACTGCAACGCGCTCTACGTGGGCCTTCCTCTGTCGGTGACCCGGAAGCTCAGGCTAGTGCAGAACACTGCCGCCCGGCTCCTGTCTGGCACGCCAGCTGGCGCCCACATAACACCTGTTTTGCAGGATCTGCACTGGCTGCCCATTGAGCACCGGATCACCTTCAAAGTGTTGGTCCTCACCTTTAAGGCCTTACACGGCCTGGGGCCAGCGTATTTGAGGGGCCGTCTCACCCCATATTGCCCTCCGAGATCACTTCGGTCTGAGGACTCCAATCTCCTGGAGATACCTTCAGCTAAACTCGCAAGGCTGACTGCTACCCGCCGGAGGGCGTTCTCTGTCATAGCACCTACGCTGTGGAACGCCCTCCCGGCCGGAACTCGGGCTACGAAGGACTTGCTCCCATTTAGACGGGCCTGTAAAACATACCTGTTTAAGCAGGCCTTTGGTGAGTCAGTCCTGCCCATGCCCCGCCATCTATTCGCTCTTCTGAGGATGATGTGCTGCTCATTGTGTTCACTGTGTTATTAATTACTGTACTGCTGTTGTTTTTAATTGTTTTTCACTGCTTATTGCCTGTATTTTACTGTGCCCTTCGGCTCCTGTAAGCCACCGCGAGCCTCAGGGAGTCGGCGGCATAGAAGCCCGAATAATAAATAAATAAATAAATATGTCCCGAGTGCCTCTACAAAAATATGTGAAAAATGGGAATCTCGTGCCAATGGGATGGCCCAGAGACGTCAAATTTGCCTTGCGGGACCTCGAACCGGCGACCCCTGGTTCCCTTTTGAGAGTGGCTTCTCCTCGCACATTTGAGGCGCCCGCAAGAGAGGGAAAAAGAGGGGGAAAAAATATTAAAATTCAATTAAAAATACAAAGAGCCGGGAAATGTCAAAAGGTTCTTGTGGGGAAGGATCTTGGGCAGGGAGGGTAGGTGTTGTGTCCGGGAACAGGCATGTATGTGAAGTGTTCGGGACCGTTTACTCTAGGAACGGTCTGCTGCGGGAAACTAACGAAGATTTCTAATTTTTTCGACGGGAGTTTCTGGGCTCGACTACAGGAGTGGATGGTCCACAAGGTCTCTTCCAACTCTATGATTCTATGATTCTATCTCCATCTCTATCATCTTCATCCCCATCCCCTCTGCCTCCTCCTAGAATCATAGAGTCATTGAGTTGGAAGAGACCTTGTGGGCCATCCAGTCCAACCCCATTCTGCCAAGAAGCAGGAAAATCCCCTTCAAAGCTCCCCCGAGAGATGGCCATCCAGCCTCTGCTTAAAAGCCTCCAAAGAAGGACTTTCCACAGGCCCGGATTACCCATAAGGCCACACTAGGCCATGGCCTATGGGCGCAGGCCTACGGGGGCGCCAGATCAAGGACCAAAAAAAATGTTCAGACAAAACCGCAACGTGCGGCATGATGACTCTCTCTCTCTCTCTCTCTCTCTCTCTCTCAATCTCTCGAGGGAGGGCGGGGGGAGAGCGCTGCGAGGGGCGGGAGGAGGGAATGGCGCCCCCCCTCGCCATCGCCCCCACCCCCTTGTCAAGGAAGGAGGGCGCGAGGAGGAGGAAGCGGGGGGAAGCCCCCGGGGCCGCTTCCTCCTCCTCGCCGCGCCCTCCTTCCTTGAGTCAAGGAGGAGGAGGAAGGAATGGAAGCCCCGCCCCCATGGCCGCTGCCGCGCATGCACGGCAGGAGGGAGGGCTCAAGCACCACGGCCTCTGCCTCCGAAGAGGAGGAAGGAAGGGAAGCCCCGGGGCCGCTGCGGCACCCAGGAACATGGCGGAGGAGGTCGCAGCGCTCGAGCCCTTCCTCCTGCCGTGCATGCGTGGCAGCGGCCATGGGGGCGGGGTTTCCCTTCCCCCTTCTCGGAGGAGGAAGAGGCGGAGGGAAGCCCCACCCCCATGGCCGCTTCCGGGCATGCGTGGCAGTGGCCCCACTCCTGGGGCCGGGGCTTCCAATGTGTGGCCTAGGGCGCCAAAAGACCTTAATCTGGGCCTGACCCTCCACCACACTTCGGGGCGGAGAGTTCCACTGCTGAACAGCTCTCACAGTCAGGAAGTTCTTCCTAATGTTCGGGTGGAATCTCCCTCTCCTTCTCCATCCCCATGCCCTTCCCCTTCTCCTCCTCCGTAGCTATCTCCAGGGCTGTCCAACTGCCGGCCCTGTAGGTGTTTTGGACTTCAACTCCCAGAAATCCTAGCCAGTTTACCAGCTCTTAGGATTTCTGGGATTTGAAGTCCAAAACACCTGCAGGGCCAGTAGTTGGACAGCCCTGGCTCCATCTCCTCCGTCTTCCTCCTTCTCTTCTGTCTCCTCCTCCATTTCCATCTCCACCCCATCCCCATCTCCTCTTCCTCTATCTCCCGCTCCCTCTCTTTCTCTACCCCCGTCTCCATCCCTAGTCGCATCTCCACCACCTTCTCCTTCATCTCTCCTACTCTGGTGGTTTTGTCTTACGTCCAGATCCTCCTGCTTGAGGCTGCGGAGAGAGCTCAGCCGTCGGGAAACGACCTTCCTATGGCAAGGACGACAGCGACATGGTACGAGGACTTGGTGCCGGACGCCATTCCCCTGGCCAACCCGGGGGCCGTGCTGAGGAAACCCATGGGACCTGTTGGTGAGCGCACCGCATGATGTTTTGTCTTCCTTGCTCCGGAGTAGCATTGCACATGGAGAAATTGGTCTGTCTTTCAACTGTGTTGAGACTCCCACAGATGGCTCACAGATACGCCAAACTAGTAAAAGTATTTACAGTTTATTCAAACAAAAACATAGCCACAGTCCGGCATAAAAAACCCACACCCAAAAAAGCCTATAAACAAAACAGAGAAGACGTCCGTCTTTCGTAGTCTTTGGCCTTTATCCCGGCTCAAAGTCTGTGTGATGCGAAGATCCGTCCCAGAAGGAAAGGAGGAGTGCTTCTCAAATTCCAGGAGCTAAGTATACAAACAAACACATCAAAGCCCCCGCAACCCACAGCAACCCCTTCCACCCATTATACAATACCAAAAAGAGACAGGCACTCACAGCAACACAGGAAATGATCAAACGAAACGCGGTAGTCACTAAACATAAAAACACACATTAAAGCCCCAACCCCCCAACAAACAACAGTGTCAGCTAGAGCTGCCATAGCAGCTCCCAGAACCCAACATGAAAACAGCCCAATACTCACAGCTCGCTGGGAATCAGGAACGAAGACACGAAGAATCAAGAGCACCAGATACAGGAACTAGCAACCCACCAGCAACACCTTGGCCGACCGCAGAGTCCCAAATCCCCAGACCTTACTTTTATACCCTTACAACTCAGAGTCATCAGACTCCCCACCCAAATCTGCCTCAGTCCCCACAGCTGCAGCCCTGGGTGAACATAAGAACATAAGAACATAAGAAGAGCCATGCTGAATCGGACCTCAGCCCATCTAGTCCAGCATTCTGTATCACACAGTGGCCCACCAGTTGTACACGGGGATCTCGAGCAGAAGGGAGGGCAAACCCTGACCTGCTCCCGACCCCCCACAACCAGTACCCAGGGAAATCCTGCCTACCTCAACCAACTCCGAGGTGGCACTTGAATGTCCTTTTCAGTAACTACCGATACACTTGGTATCCATGAATCTGTCTAATCCTGCCGTGAAGCTGTCCAGGCTGACAGCTGTCACAACCTCTTCTGGAAGTGAGTTCCATAACCCAATGACCCTCTGGGTGAAAAAATGCCCCTAGTCCTAGTGTTTTGTGACAAAGAAAATAATTTTTCTTTATCCACCTTTTCTATCCCATGCATGATTTTATACACTTCGATCAAGTCACCTCTTAGACGCCGTCATTCAAGGCTGAAAAGACCAACCTGGTTTCATAAGGGAGCTGCTCCATCCCTTGGATCATTCTTGTTGCCCTTCTTTGTACCTTTTCCAGTTCCGTTATATCCTTCTTAAGGTGCGGAGACCAGAATTGTACACAGTACTCCAAATGTGGCCTTACCATCGATTTGTAGAGAGGTAATACAACATTTGCCGACCTATTTTCGATTCCTTTCTGATCATGCCAAGCATAGAATTTGCTTTTTCACTGCTGCTGCGCACTGGGTTGACATCTTCATTGAGCTGTCCACCAAGACCCCAAGATCCCTTTCCTGGTTTGTCTCGGAAAGCTTTGACCCCATCAATTTGTAGGTGTAGTTGGGGTTCTTTGCCCCGATGTGCATGACTTTACACTTGCTTAGGTTAAAATGCATTTGCCACTTTGTTGCCCATTCACTCAATTTCGAGAGATCTTTCTGGAGCTCTTTACAATCAGTTTCATTTTTAACTACCCTGAACAATTTAGTGTCGTCTGCAAACTTTGCTACCTCAGAATTCACTCCTACATCCAGATCATTAATGAATAAATTAAAAAGTAACGGACCCAAAACTGAACCTTGGGGTACGCCACTTCTCACCTCTTTCCACCCAGAGAAATGTCCGTTTATTACCACCCTTTGTTTCCTACAGTTTAGCCAGGTTCCAATCCAGGACAAGGCCTGTCCCTGATTCCATGGCTGGAGAGCTTGTTTAGAGCCTTTGGTGAGGGACTTTGTCAAAAGCCTTTGAAAGTCAAGGTGAACAATATCAATTGGGTCCCCTTTATCTATGTGTTTATTTACACCCTCAAAGAATTCTAACAAGTTAGTAAGGCATGATTTGCCTTTGCAGAAACCATGTTGATTTTCTTTCAGCAATGCCTGTTCTTCTATGTGCTTGGTAATTTTTTCTTTAATAATGGTTTCCATCACTTTGCCTGGAACTGAGGTTAAACTGACTGGTCTATAATTTCCTGGATCACCTCTGGATCCTTTCTTGAAGATCGGTGTTACATTTGCCTCCCTCCAGTCCTCGGGTACAGTGCCTGATCTTAGAGAAAGGTTATATATCTTAGCTAAAAGTTCAGCAATTTCACACTTGAGTTCCTTAAGAACTCTGGGGTGGATGCCGTCTGGCCCTGGTGATTTGTTGACATTTAGTGTGTTCCTCCAATCCTCCCACCTTTGCTGAACAGTTAAAGGACCCCAATCCGACTCAACATTCCCACTAGGCCAATCAGGATCACTTGAAAAGCCAAAAAAATGAGCTTTCGCTGGACTCAGCATTTAACACATTCCTGACATCCTGCACCAACGCTGAGTCCAGCTCTGTATCACTCTCTTCTGAGGTTAACTCTGCTTCAAACCCCTCAAAAGTGTCATCACTGGTAGGCTCCCTAAGTATTTGTCGGACCTTTCTCCTTTGTTCTGCACCTTCCAAACTCACAACACTTGCAGCTCTCTTCCTCCCAGCTGCAGTAATTCTGCCCTAACCTCCCTCTTCAAGTGACATGTCCGACAAAGTATCCTCCTCCCTGTTACTACCTGTAGCAACTACAGGCTCAGCTTGCTCAACTACAACAAACTGCGTGTGTTTACTCACAAATCTATTCTAGTCACTGCATTAAATGGAAATGGCCATTTAATGGCCTTCAGTATATGTTGAAAATGCTCTCTGTTTACACATTGCCAAGGGTTGGAAAGTTACTTTGGTGGGACTACAAGTCACTAAATGCCATGCTGTCTGGAGTTAAATCAAAAACTATATTTTCCAATCTGTTCCTTTACCTCAGGGCTGTCCACCTTCTACCGGCCCAGGGGCCTGAATTCCGGTCACTGATGACCTGGGGGGCCGTAGGGTCTGCCCCCGCCCCCGGCTCCGCCCCCGCCCCTGCATGCATACAGTCAAATATAATCTTTTACTAAGATAAAATGCAGGGTGGGCATTCAAAAGGGGCATCCATACAGTCCAATATAATATTTTACAAACATTAAATGCAGGGATTTAATTTTAATTTAATATTAAATATATTTAATTCCATCCTCCCCTCTCCCCTTATTTTAATTTACAGCAACAGGATGTAGAGTGGGTCATGAGGGCTTTGGGTGCCAAGTTTGGTCTTGATCAGTCATTGAATGAGGGTCGCAGCAGTCTTGGGAAGTGAGGGGAGGTACTTCAAGTCCCATCATTCATGGTCCATCCTCCTCAATACTGCACCAGAATGTAGAATGAGTCATGGGGGCTCTGTGTGCCAAGTTTGGTCTTGATCAGTGTTTGGATGAGGTTGGCAATGGTCTGGTGAAATGAGTGGAGGTACTTCAAGTCCCATCATCCGTGGTCCACCCTCCGAACTGCATCAGGACCTCCACTGGGTCATGGGGGCGGTTGTGCCAAGTGTGGTCATGATTATGCACTGGATGAGGGTCGCAGCGGGCTTGGGAAGTGAATGGACGTACTTGAAATCCCATCCTTCATGGCCAATCCTCCTCTAAACTGCAGTAGGATGGAGTGTGGGTCATGGGGGTACTGTGTGCCAAGTTTGGTCTTGTGGTTCGGGGTCGCCTTGGTCTGTGGGGAATGAAGAGTTTGAAAGTACTACAAATCTCATAACCTGTGATGGTACTTCAAGTCCCATCATCCATGGTCCTCCCTACTCCAAACTGCAGTACAATGAATCATGGGTCATAGGGGCTCAGTGTGCCAAGGTTCATTACTGTTAATTCAGGCCATACACAATGTCCCATTAACTGAGGCCTAGTCAGGGAAATCAAGTTAATGAAGCCGTACTGTAAATTTTGGGCCTGGTTTGTGATTTGTAGGGGCTACAGTGTTTTCTGGGAAGTGAATTGGGTGAAGGTAGTGCAAATCCCATCATTCGTGGCCCATCCTGCCCTAAACTCTCTTTTGGGGCCTGTAATGTTCTGGCCTGCTCTGCTGGTAATTGGTAACTAAAAGGCCGAATGGCAGGCAGCCGTTTTCTAAAAGCTGAGGGGGAGGAGAAAACAGGATTCCATTTTGTTTTCACAGAGCCAAGTGGGGAGGGAATGTTGATGGTGCATTTTTTCCCCTCAGTGGGAAGAAATCCTGTTGTTTGAATGTAGAGGCCTGGATTCTGGGATGCTGGCTAATCAGTGGCTATCAATGCCCTCTGTCTGGTGCCTTAGAATTTTGGAGTGGAGAGGCTGGCCAATCAAAGGACTTTATGCAAATAGCTGCCACATATCCGCCCTTCCGCCCTCCGCACACATACATACATACAAACATTCCGCTTTATTAAAGTATACAGATTAAATATATTTAATTGCATCCTCCCCTCTCCCCTTATTTTTATTTAATATTAAATATATTTAATTGCATCCTCCCCTCTCCCCTTATTTTTATTTAATATTAAATATATTTAATTGCATCCTCCTCTCCCTTATTTTTATTTAATATTAAATATATTTAATTCCATCCTCCCCTCTCCCCTTATTTTTATTTAATATTAAATATATTTAATTCCATCCTCCCCTCCCCCCGTATTTTTATTTAATGTTAAATATATTTAATTCCATCCTCCCCTCCCCCTTATTTTTATTTAATATTAAATATATTTAATTCCATCCTCCCCTATTTTTATTTAATATTAAATATATTTAATTCCATCCTCCCCTCCCCCTTATTTTTATTTAATATTAAATATATTTAATTCCATCCTCCCCTCCCCCCTTATTTTTATTTAATATTAAATATATTTAATTCCATCCTCCCCTCCCCCTTATTTTTATTGAATATTAAATATATTTAATTCCATCCTCCCCTCCCCTTATTTTTATTTAATATTAAATATTTTTAATTCCATCGTCCCTCCCCTTATTTTTATTTAATATTAAATATATTTAATTCCGTCCAGTTTAATATTAAATATATTTAATTCCATCCTCCCTCCCCTTATTTTTATTTAATATTAAATATATTTAATTCCATTCTCCCCTCCCCCTTATTTTTATTTAATATTAAATATATTTAATTCCATCCTCCCCTCCCCCCTTATTTTTATTTAATACTAGCTGAGGACCCGGCGGTGCCCGGGTTATTTGAGGAAGGCCTTGTGTGCCAAGGTTGGTTCCTATTAGATGTGTATGTGGCTTGCAGTGGTCTCAGGAACTTAGTGAAGGTACTGCAAGTCCCATTGGCCATGGTCCATCCCCCTCCCAACAGCACCAGGATGTAGAGTGGGTCATGGGGGCTCTTAGTGCCACGTTTGGTGTTGATCATTCATTGGATGAGGGTCGCAGTAGTCTCAGAAGGTGAGTGAAGGTACTTCAAGTCCCGTCATCCATGGTCCATCCCCCTCCAAACAGCACCAGGGTGTAGAGTGGGTCATGAGGGCTTTGGGTGCCAAGTTTGGTCTTGATCAGTCATTGAATGAGGGTCGCAGCAGTCTTGGGAAGTGAGTGGAGGTACTTCAAGTCCCATCATCTGTGGTCCGCCCTCCGAACTGCATCAGGACCTCCATTGGGTCATGGGGGCTTTTAGTGCCAAGTGTGGTCATGATTATGCACTGGATGAGGGTCGCAGCGGGCTTGGGAAGTGAATGGAGGTACTTGAAATCCCATCCTTCATGGTCCATCCTCCTCTAAACTGCAGTAGGATGGAGTGTGGGTCATGGGGGTACTGTGTGCCAAGTTTGGTCTTGTGGTTTAGGGCCGCCTTGGTCTGTGGGGAATGAAGAGTTTGAAAGTACTACAAATCTCATAACCTGTGATGGTACTTCAAGTCCCATCATCCATGGTCCTCCCTACTCCAAACTACAGTAGAATGAATCATGGGTCATAGGGGCTCAGTGTGTCAAGGTTGGTTACTGTTAATTCAGGCCATTCACAATGTCCCATTAACTGAGGCCTAGTCAGGGAAATCAAGTTAATGAAGCCGTACTGTAAATTTTGGGCCTGGTTTGTGATTTGTAGGGGCTACAGTGTTTTCTGGGAAGTGAATTGGGTGAAGGTAGTGCAAATCCCATCATTCGTGGCCCATCCTGCCCTAAACTCTCCTTTGGGGCCTGTAATGTTCTGGCCTGCTCTGCTGGTAATTGGTAACTAAAAGGCCGAATGGCAGGCAGCCGTTTTCTAAAAGCTGAGGGGGAGGAGAGAACAGGAATCCATTTTGTTTTCACAGAGCCAAGTGGGGAGGGAATGTTGATGGTGCATTTTTTCCCCTCAGTGGGAAGAAATCCTGTTGTTTGAATGTAGAGGCCTGGATTCTGGGATGCTGGCTAATCAGTGGCAATCAATGCCCTCTGTCTGGTGCCTTAGAATTTTGGAGTGCCAAGGCTGTCCAATCAAAGGACTTTATGCAAATAGCTGCCACATATCCGCCCTCCGCACACATACATACATACAAACATTCCGCTTTATTAAGGTATACAGATTAAATATATTTAATTCCATCCTCCCCTCTCCCCTTATTTTTATTTAATATTAAATATATTTAATTCCATCCTCCCCTCCCCCTTATTTTTATTTAATATTAAATATATTTAATTCCATCCTCCCTCCCCTTATTTTAATTTAATATTAAATATATTTAATTCCATCCTCCCCTCCCCTTATTTTTATTTAATATTAAATATATTTAATTCCATCCTCCCTCTCCCTTATTTTTATTTAATATTAAATATATTTAATTCCATCCTCCCTCCCCCTTATTTTTATGTAACATTAAATATATTTAATTCCATCCTCCCCTCTCCCCTTATTTTTATTTAATATATTTAATATTAAATAATTCCATCCTCCCCTCTCCCCTTATTTTAATTTAATATTAAATATATTTAATTCCATCCTCCCCTCTCTCCTTATTTTATTTAATATTAAATATATTTAATTCCATCCTCCCCTCTCCGGCATGATCTAGCGTTGACAGTGAAATCCCGTGTGGATTGCGTATTCTCGCGATACTTGCTCCAAACCCGGAAGTAGGTATTTTTTTAATTTTTATTTATTTTATTTTTCAATTTTTATTTTTTATTAAAAGCTTGGGGGGCCGGAGGGAAGGGGCTGGGGGGGCCGTATACGTCCCCCCCCCCGGGGGCGCCAGTTGGACAGCCCTGCTCTACCTTTTCTCCGTCATAGGAACATACCCATATCCTTTGTATCCAAAGTTTTATTTTGTTTTCAAAAGAAAAAAAATCCCAAAGAAACAGTACAAAACGGGGGGAAATAAGGACCATGAAAGGATCTAATATGTGAATTGCGGAGCCATGTTAGTTCGTTAGTTCTATACATAAGTCTATGAGGGGCGTTCATTAAGGATTTCCCACTTATATTTATCACAGGATGCTGAAACTGCCCATGTGTCATGATAGAAGTCTCTATAGATCCATCAGTTCCCTCCAGTTACCGCCCGGTGTCGAATTTGTCGTTCCTGGGCAAGGTGACTGAGAGGGTACTAGTGGATCAGCTGCAACGGTTCTTCGGCGATACAGCCGGACTTGATCCCTTCCAGTCCGGCTTCCGTATCGGGCAAGGGACGGAGACCGTGCTTGTCTCCATTACAGAAATGAATACTCAATATGCCCTAATATGAACACAGATGGAGTTCAGGGGAAATAGACCTTGACATTTGGGAGTTGTAGTTTCTGGGATTTATAGTTCCCCTCCAATCAAAGAGCATTCTGAACCCCACCAATGATAGAACTGGGCCAAACTTCCCACACCGAACCCCCAGGAGGCAAGAGGAGGTCTCTACTTGGAGAAAGGGAGACGGGCCTTCCCAATGCATGGAGAGGGAGAGGCCAAGTAGGCAACGGGTGGGGAGGGGGGGTGGTTGTAATTTTGTGCCTTTATCAAGGTACGTTTCTTAGGGTTTTTATACTTCAACACACTAGACTCTCCCCCCTCCCCTCCTGGAGGTTCCAATTTCCCACAGCACACCAGCTGATCGCTCACGGCACACTAGTGTGCCCCGGCACACTAGTTGGGAAACACTGCACTACATAACCCTCCTTCAACGTGTTGTTCACATACTGAAAAACAGCGAGTCCGCGAAAAGCGAACCGCAATCTAGCGAGGAACCACTGGACGTCTAATATTGCAATACACCATAATGATACAATATAATAATATCACAGTATAGTGATATAGTACAATATCGTAATATATAATGCTAATATCGTGCTATTCTAATATAATATATATTGTATATACATATACTATTGATAATATTATAATATAATACAATATAATACTACTACTAATATATTATAATTATATATGTTATATTACATGTAATATTACTAATATTACATGTAATATTACTAATATTACATGTATTGGGCATGGGACGGAGGCCGTGCTTGTCTCCATTACAGACCGACTTCGCTGCCAGCTGGACCAGGATGGGTCAGCGCTGCTTGTCCTGTTCGATCTGACAGCAGCTTTTGACACAGTAGATCACGTGTTGTTGACCCACCGTGTAGCCGTGACGGGAGTGAGGGGGACTGCCCTTAAATGGGTGACCTCCTTCCACCAAGACCGGGGACAACGAGTGGAGGTGGGAGGGATGGTTTCCGAGAGACTCCCATTAATTTGTGGGGTCCCCCAGGGTGCCATTCTTTCCCCACTATTGTTTAACATCTACATGCGCCCACTGGCCCAGCTGGTCCGCGACTTCTATCTGGAGTGCCATCAGTACGCTGATGACACCCAGCTGTTGCTGAGAATGGATGGCAGGCCGGAGACCGTACCCGATTGTTTCCATCAATGCCTCGAAGCCGTGACTGGATGGCTGCGGGCCAGCCGGCTGAAGGTGAACCCGTCGAAGACGGAGATCCTATGGCTGGGTCATCCTGGATTGAGTGGATGCCGGCTGCCTACCTTGGATGGCGAGCCTTTAAGCCCGTCGTCCTCTGTAAAGAGCCTGGCGGTCCACTTGGACTCGCTGCTATTGATGGAGCAGCCAATCTCCACGGTATGCAGGACCGCATTCTTCCATCTGCGGCAGGCTAGGCGGCTGGCTGCCTACTTGTCCAGAGGCGACCTGGCTACGGTGATCCAGGCGACGGTCATCTCGAGGCTGGATTACTGTAACGCCCTCTACATTGGCCTTCCCTTGTCGGCAATCCGGAAACTCAAGCTGGTGCAGAATGCTGCGGCCCGACTACTGGTGGGAGCATCGGTACGAGAGCACATGACACCTATCCTCCAGCAACTGCACTGGCTTCCAATAGAGTACCGGGTTGTCTTCAAGGTGTTGGTATTTATTTATTTATTTATTTATTTATTTATTATTTGGTTTTGTATTCCACTCCTCCCTGCAGGCTCGGGGCGGGTCACAACATATAAGACCGGCGGCATGTAGTGTAAAACAGTAAAATATTAAAACATTAAAACAATACGAATCACATCACGAGGTGTTGAGACACGCATACATTTCCAAAGGCCCGAGACACCAGTGTATTAGACAGCTGTAGGTCAGTCGCCCAATCCGGTTGTCTAGTCAAAGGCTAATTTGAACAGCGCGGTCTTAACCGCCCTCCGAAAGGGAATTAGGTCTTGTATGGTCCGGATGTCACTTGGCAGGGAGTTCCACAGCACCGGGGCTGCTACTGAGAACACTCTCTGCCTAGTTGTGGACAGATGGCAGGAGCGGATTGTTGGCACCAACAACAGATTTTGTTCCTCTGAACGTAGTGATCTCGGGGGAATGTATGGGGCAAGGCGGTCCCTCAGGTACGCAGGCCCTAAGCCGTACAGGGCCTTGAAGGGTAACACCAACACCTTGAAGACAATTCGGTGCTCCATGGGGAGCCAGTGCAGTTGCCGGAGAGTGGGCGTAATGTGCTCCCTTGCCGGCGTTCCCGCTAGCAAGCAAGCAGCGGCATTCTGCACTAGCTTGAGCTTCCGGATTGTTGCCAAGGGAAGACCTACGTGAGGCGTTACAGTAGTCCAGCCTCGAGATGACCGTCACTTGGATCACCGTGGCCAGATCATGCCTGGACAGGTAGGGTGCCAGTCGCCTAGCCTGTCGTAGGTGGAAGAACGCCGTCCCGCTGACCATGGAGACCTGAGTCTCCATGGTCAGCGAGGGTCCAATTGAACACCTAAGCTCTTAACCAAGGATGACGGGCTAAGCCGCTCGCCATCCAGGGTAGGCAACCGGCACTCATCCAGCCCAGGGCGACCGGGCCACAAATATCTCCGTCTTCGACGGGTTCACCTTCAGCCGGCTGGCGCACAGCCATCCAGTCACGGCTTCAAGGCAGCGATGGAAACAATCGGGTACGGAGTCCGGCCTGCCGTCCATTCTCAGCAGAAGCTGGGTGTCATCAGCGTACTGATAACACTCCAGACCAAAGTCGCGGGCCAGCTGGGCCAGGGGGCGCATGTAGATGTTGAATAATATTTATTTATTTATTTATTATTTATTTATTATTATTCGGGTTTCTATGCCGCCGACTCCCTGAGGCTCGCGGCGGCTCACAGGAACCGAAGGTACAACTACACACAAGCAATGCGATAAAACATCTAAGACAATTAACAGTTAAAACAGCAAAATACAAAACCCCAGGTACAGTTCAGAAATTAGATAGCGTGACACCCCAGGACAGCGGCCAAAGCGGAACATGGGCAGGACCTACTCACCGAAGGCCTGCTTAAACAAATAGGTTTTGCAGGCGCCTCTAAACGGGAGCAGGTCCTTTATAGCCCGCGTTCCAGCCGGGAGGGCGTTCCACAGCGTAGGAGCTATAACGGAGAACGCCCTCCGGCGAGTAGATGTCAGTTTAGCCGATTTCGCCGAGGGTATCTCTAACAAATTAGCATCCTCGGAGCGTAGTGATCTCGGGGGGACAGTGTGGGGTGAGTCGGTCCCTCAAGTACGCTGGCCAGGCCATGCAAGGCCTTAAAGGTAGAACCAACACCTTGAAGGAGATCCGGTGCTCGATTGGGAGCCAGTGCAGATCCTGCAAAACAGGTGTGATGTGGCGGCCTGCTGGGGTTCCAGACAGGAGCCGGGCGGCAGTGTTCTGCACCAACTTGAGCTTCGGTCGCCGACAAGGAAGGCCAACGTAAAGCGCGTTACAGTAATCCAGCCTTGAGATGACCGTAGCTTGGATCACCGTGGCCAGGTCACTCCGGGAGGTATAGGGGGCCAGCCTCCGAGCCTGTCGCAGATGAAAAAAAAGCAACCTTGCTGACCGCGGAGACCTGGGCCTCCATGGTCAGCTGGGAGTCCAGATGGACCCCCAGGCTCTTAACAGAAGGCGATGGGCATAGCGCCACACCGTCCAGGGTCGGAAGCTGGACATCTACACCACCCGAGCGGCCCGACCACAAGATCTCCGTCTTCGCCCGGATTCACCCTCAACCTACTGGCACGCAGCCATCCAGTAACGGCCTCGAGGCAGTGTTGGAAATTATCGGGACGGATCCCGGCCTGTCCTCCATCCTCAGAATGAGCTGGGTGTCGTCAGCGTACTGGTGGCACTCCAGCCCATAACTCCGCACCAGCTGTGCAGCGGCTGCATGTAGATGTTGAATAACAGAGGGGAGAGAATGGCCTTGCGGAACTCCACAAACTAATGAGGGCCCTCGGAGACCACCTCGCCCCTCCTCACACGCTGAGACCGCTGGTGGAGGAAGGAGGTCAGCCATTTAAGAACTGTCCCCTCACTCCAGCCACGGCCAGGCGGTGGATCAGTAGATTGTGGTCGACCGTGTCAAACGCTGCCGTGAGGTCCAATAACACGAGCAGCGCAGACCCGCCTTGGTCGAGCTGGCAGCGGAGTTGGTCTGTGATGGAGACCAGGACCTTTAAGGCCTTGTATGATCTAGGGCCGGCGTACCTGAGGGACCACCTCACCCCATATACTCCCTCGAGATCACTGCGTTCAGAAGAGCAGAACCTCCTTTTAGTCCCTTCGATCCATTCCTGCCAGCTGTCCGCGACGAGATCGAGAGCCTTCTTTGTGGCAGCACCATCTTTATGGAACTCCATGGCGGTTGAAGTCCGCACCGTCAAAGAACTGGCCCCGTTCAGGAGAGCTTGTAAAACATCTCTGTTTAGACGAGCTTTTGATCTCACCGGTCCCTAAACATTGACGTCAAGCCAGAAATTTAAATGGAAGATGCTCTGCAGTTGCTTGCTTTTATAGCTGTTATGTTTTTATTTATTTATTATTTCGTATTTGTCTGCCGCCGCCCCCCCCCCCCCCAACGGCTCGGGGCGACTCACAACACAGTCTCTGTCCCACGCCCAATACGGAAGCCGGACTGGCAGGGGTCTAAACTGGCTATGTAAGTTAGGAACTGCTGCAGTTGGCCCGCTCACGCAATGCTTTTGATACAAAATAAATAAAGTTGGACCAGAACCATTTAGGGCAGGGCTGTCCAACAGGCGGCCCTGGGCCCGTACACGGCCCCCGAGCCCCTTCCCTGCGGCCCCCTAACTTGTTTTAATAAAATACAAATTAAAAATAATAATAATAATAAAAATATACCTACTTCCGGGTTTAGGCCAGCATCGCGAGACTACGCCAGCCACAGACGGGATTTTGAGGAGGTGAAATCCGTCTGTGGCTGCGTAGTCTCGCGATAGCTGCCAAAATCTCAGGTCCCGCGGGATTTGCGGCCGGCCTGGGCGCGGCCCTCCTCCCTCGCGGCTGCTTCCAGGCCAGCCCCCATTCATTCCCTCAGAGAGAGGGAGGAGGGGAGTGAGACAGGGAAAGCCCCTCCTGGCTTCGTCCTCTTCCTGGGGAGGGCCCTCGCTTCCCGCCCGCGGATGGGAGAGCCGCCGCGCCGGCCTGAGCTTGGCCTCGGCTCAGCGGGCTCTTCGGGGGGCGGCGTTGGCGCCCGGCCCTGTGGTGGGGCTCCCACAGTACGGGTAAGGAAGGGCCTGGCTCGAATCAATCAACAGTGGGACGTTGGGTGAGGGGGGGAGGGGTCCCTCAGCGGCGGTTTCCTTGGCGACGCTTCCTTCCCCTCCCCCGCGCCCCCTCCCCCTTGTTGTGCTGCCTTCCCCCGCGTGCAGGGCGCAACGTGGCTTCCTTTGCGCCTGCCCCCGCGGCTTGTTTTCCCTTCAGGGAGGGAGGGGGGGAGCTCTTTGGGCCTGGGAAAAAAGGCCCCATCAAGCCCTGCGACGGCATTGAGGTGTTTGGGTTTTTTTTGGTGTGTCCCAATTTGAGTGTGGACTCAAATAACTCAAAGGTATTAGGGAACATTCCACCAAATCCACCAGCGTTCCCAGTTGGGTATATTGAGTATTCATGCCAAGTTTGGTCCAGATCCATCATTATTTGAGTCCACGGTGCTCTCTGGATGGAGGGGAACTACAACTCCACAACTCAAGGTCAAGTGTAAGTAAATTGGCGCCGGGGAGGGGGCAGAGCCGGGGGAGGGTTGGGGAGGGGTCAGGGAGGGGGTGGAGCCAGGGGAGGGGGAGGAGCCAGGGGAGGGTTGGGGAGGGGCGGGGAGGGGCAGAGCCAGGGGAGGTTGGGGAGGGGGTGGGGGGGGGCAGAGCCGGGGAGGGTTGGGGGGGGGCGGGGGGGCGGAGCCAGGGGAGGTTGGGGAGGGGTCAGGGAGGGGCGGAGCCAGGGGAGGGTTGGGGAGGGGTCGGGAGGGGCGGAGCCAGGGGAGGTTGGGGAGGGGGGCGGAGCCAGGGAGGGCTGGGGAGGGGGCGGGGGGGGCGGAGCCAGGGGAGGGTTGGGGAGGGGTTGGGGAGGGGCGGAGCCAGGAGGGCTGGGGAGGGGGCAGGGAGGGGCGGAGCCAGGGAGGCTGGGGAGGGGGTGGGGGAGGGGGAGGGGCAGAGCCAGGGGAGGGTTGGGGAGGGGGTGGGGAGGGGCGGAGCCAGGGAGGGTTGGGGAGGGGTTGGGGAGGGGGCGGAGCCAGGGGAGGTTGGGGAGGGGCGGGAGGGGCGGAGCCATGGGAGGGTTGGGGAGGGGCGGGAGGGGCGGAGCCAGGGGAGGGCTGGGGAGGGGGCAGGGAGGGGGCAGAGGGGAGGGGGCGGAGCCAGGGGAGGGTTGGGGAGGGGGGGAAGGGGCAGAGCCAGGGAGGGGTTGGGGAGGGGTTGGGGAGGGGGCGGAGCCAGGGAGGGTTGAGGAGGGGTCGGGAGGGGCGGAGCCAGGGGAGGGTTGGGGAGGGGGGGGAGGGGCGGAGCCGGGGAGGGTTGGGGAGGGCGGGGAGGGGCAGAGCCAGGAGGGTTGGGGAGGGGGGGGGGGGCGGAGCCAGGGGCGGAGGCAGACCCTTCGGCCCCCCAGGTGATCAGTGACCGGAATTCCGGCCCTTGGGCCCGTAGAAGTTGGACAGCCCTGATTTAGGGCTTTGTAGGCCAAAGCCAGCACTTTGAATTGGGCCCAGTAGCAAAGCCATAAAAGCTTTCCATCCTTCTTGAAGTTTTTCTGTATTATCTCATTGTAGAATTAAAGTTAATCTTTCCGTCCATTCATCAACGATTGAACGTTTTGCGTGGGTCTTCACAGGGCTCCCAGGAGTGGTTGGGAAACCAGGGCCTCAAGGCCCCAAAGGCGAGAAAGGAGAGACTGGCGAGAGAGGGCTGTCTGGATCACCAGGTGAGCCTTACGCAGAAATGCACGCCGAATGCGAAATCGTGGCCTTCCCAATGGGCCCCGGCATAAGCGTTAGGGATGTGCAGTCAATGGAAAAAATGGTTCAAAACTCATGACAAAACAAGGGTGTGCCAGCGTTTCATTTCTAAAGTGTTTCTAAAGCATTCTTAATGAAAATTTGGTTACTATAACGAGAGTAACGAAATTCCGTTCCTTTTTCCCGCATTAGTAATTGCGCACGTGGGGAAACTTCAGGGGTTTCTTTCTCGCTCATTTTTACAGCTATCGGGGTGAAATTTTCTACAATGGTAGTACACATTGACCCCTGTTGGCCTGTCAAGTTTCAGAACATTTCACTTATCCATTGAGTTTTGGGGAATTTTCGAAGATTTACTTACAAGCAGTATCAGCCAGTCCTCCTATTTGCAGATTCAACCATTAATTGGGACACTGGCTACGGCTGCTACAGAGGGACACATCTCTCCTTTCTCCTGATTGGGCTTCCGGATGTTGAGCAGAATTCTGGGAAATGTAGTTCAGGGCAGGGCCTTTTTCAGTCTCTGCATTAGGGCTCCTCGCCTTCCCAAACTACATTTCCCTCTCTCGCCATGAGCAGAAGGAAGCAGCAGGGAGAAATCAGAGTTTGCTGTGAAATAGTCTGAGAGAGCACTGAATTCTGGGAAATGTAGTTCAGGGCAGGACCTTTTCATTCCCTATATTAGGGCTCCTCGCCTTCTCAAACCTCTCTCACCATGAGGAAAAGGAAGCAGCAGGGAGAAAGCAGAGTTTGCTGGGAAATAGTTTGAGAGAGCACCGAATTCTGGGAAATGTAGTTCAGGGCAGGGCCTTTTTCATTCTCTGCATTAGGGCTCCTTGCCTTCCCAAACTACATTTCCCACTCTACCTTCCCAAACTACATTTCCCTCTCACCATGAGGAAAAAGGAAGCAGCAGGGAGAAAGCAGAGTTTGCTGTGAAATAGTCTGAGAGAGCACTGAATTCTGGGAAATGTAGTTCAGGGCAGGGCCTTTTTCATTCTCTGCATTAGGGCTCCTCACCTTCCCAAACTACATTTCCCTGTCTCGCCACGAGGAGAAGGAAGCAGCAGGGAGAAAGCAGAGTTTGCTGAGAAATAGTCCGAGAGAGCACCGAATTCTGGGAAATGTAGTTCAGGGCAGGGCCTTTTTCATTCTCTGCATTAGGGCTCCTCACCTTCCCAAACTACATTTCCCTCTCTCGCCATGAGCAGAAGGAAGCAGCAGGGAGAAAGCAGAGTTTGCTGGGAAATAGTCTGAGAGAGCACTGAATTCTGGGAAATGTAGTTCAGGGCAGGACCTTTTTCAGTCTCTGCATTAGGGCTCCTCGCCTTCCCAAACTACATTTCCCTCCCTTGCCATGAGGAGAGGGAAGCAGCAGGGAGAAAGCAGAGTTTGCTGTGAAATAGTCTGAGAGAGCACCAAATTCTGGGAAATGTAGTTCAGGGCAGGGCCTTTTTCATTCTCTGCATTAGGGCTCCTCACCTTCCCAAACTACATTTCCCTTTCTCACCATGAGGAAAAGGAAGCAGCAGGGAGAAAGCAGAGTTTGCTGGGAAATAGTCTGAGAGAGCACCGAATTCTGGGAAATGTACTTCAGAGCAGGGCCTTTTTCATTCTCTGCATTAGGGCTCCTCACCTTCCCAAACTACATTTCCCTCTCTCACCATGAGGAAAAGGAAGCAGCAAGGAGAAAGCAGAGTTTACTGGGAAATAGTCTGAGAGAGCACAGAATTCTGGGAAATGTAGTTCAGGGCAGGGCCTTTTTCATTCCCTGCATTAGGGCTCCTCACCTTCCCAAACTACATTTCCCTCTCTCACCATGAGGAAAAGGAAGCAGCAAGGAGAAAGCAGAGTTTACTGGGAAATAGTCTGAGAGAGCACAGAATTCTGGGAAATGTAGTTCAGGGCAGGGCCTTTTCATTCTCTGCATTAGGGCTCCTCGCCTTCCCAAACTACATTTCCCTCTCTCGCCATGAGCAGAAGGAAGCAGCAGGGAGAAAGCAGAGTTTGCAGGTGAAATAGTCTGTGAGAGCACAGAAATCTGGGAAATGTAGTTCAGGGCAGGGCCTTTTTCATTCTCTATATTAGGGCTCCTCGCCTTCTCAAACTACATTTCGCTCTCTCGCCATGAGGAGAAGGAAGCAGAGTTTGCTGTGAAATAGTCTGAGAGAGCACAGAATTCTGGGAAATGTAGTTCAGGGCAGGACCTTTTTCATTCTCTATAGTAGGGCTCCTTGCCTTCCCAAACTACATTTCCCTCTCTCGCCATGAGGAGAAGGAAGCAGAGTTTGCTGTGAAATAGTCTGTGAGAGCACAGAATTCTGGGAAATGTAGTTCAAGGCAAGGCCTTTTTCATTCTCTGCACTAGGGCTCCTCACCTTCCCAAACTACATTTTCCTCTCTTGCCACGAGGAAAAGGAAGCAGCAGGGAGAAAGCAGAGTTTGCTGGGAAATAGTCTGAGAGAGCACCGAATTCTGGGGAATGTAGTTCAGGGCAGGGCCTTTTTCATTCTCTACATTAGGACTCCTCGCCTTCCCAAACGACATTTCCCAGAATACTGTGCTCTCTCAGACGATTTCTCAGCAACCTTTGCTTTCTCCCTGCTGCTTCCTTCTCCTCATGGCGAGACGGGTCATTCATTTAAAGATGAAACGCTGTTATAAACCCAAATATGAACCCAAATGGTTCCTGTTCTTTTGATGCAGAGTGTTCAAGATCAATGAGACACCTTAGAGACCAACTTTGGTTTTGCCACTTTTCATGTAACATGTCTTGAGCACAATCACATTAGAATCACATCAAGAGTCACATCAAGAGCCCCGCACCCCCCCAGGGTGCGAAAAGCCACGCCCCCAGGGTGCGAAAAGCCACGCCCCCAGGGTGCGGAAAGCCACGCCCCAGGGTGCAGAAAGCCACGCCCCCAGGGTGTGGAAAGCCACGCCCCAGGGTGCGGAAAGCCACGCACCCAGGGGGCGGAAAGCCACGCCCCCAGGGTGCGGAAAGCCATGCCCCCAGGGTGCGGAAAGCCACGCCCCCAGGGTGTGGAAAGCCACGCCCCAGGGTGCGGAAAGCCACGCCCCAGGGTGCGGAAAGCCACGCCCCAGGGTGCGAAAAGCCACGCACCCAGGGTGCGGAGCCACGCCCCAGGGTGCGGAAAGCCACGCCCCAGGGTGCAAAAGCCACGCCCCAGGGTGCGAAAAGCCACGCCCCAGGGTGCAGAAAGCCACGCCCCAGGGTGCGGGAGCCACGCCCCAGGGTGCGGAAAGCCACGCCCCAGGGTGCGGAAAGCCACGCCCCCAGGGTGCAAAAAGCCATGCCCCCAGGGTGCGGAAAGCCACGCCCCCAGGGTGCGGAAAGCCACGCCCCCAGGGTGCGAAAAGCCACGCCCTCAGGGTGCGAAAAGCCACGCCCCAGGGTGCGGAAAGCCACGCCCCAGGGTGCGGAAAGCCACGCCCCCAGGGTGCGGAAAGCCACGCCCCCAGGGCGCTGCTGCGCATGTGCGGCAGCAGCCCCGGCCGTGCGGCTTCCGTCGCCTCCTCCTCCCGCGACCGGAAGGAGGGCCCGAGGAGGTGGACAGAAGCCACGCGGCAGCAGCCCCACGGCTTCCGTCCACCTCGCGCCTTCCTTTCGGTCGCGGGAGGAGGTGGACGTGGACGGCTGCGCGGTGCACTGCTCATGGGGCTTCGCCCGCCGCCTCCTCCACCTCCCGTGACCGAAAGGAGGGCGCGAGGAGGAGGGCGGGATTCCTTCCTCCTCCTCGCGCCTTCCTTTCGGTCGCGGGAGGAGGGGGAGGCGGCGGTCGGAAGCCCCACGAGCAGTGCCGTGCGGCTTCCGTCCACCTCTTCCTAAGGAGTGCAGGTGGTACCCCATATGTCATATGACCTGGAATGTGGATGTCTTGAACAGGCCCGGATTACCCATAAGGCCAGACTAGGCCATGGCCTCGGGCGGCAGGTTTTGGGGGGCAGCGGATTCGACCCCCCGAAATCGTAATTTTTAAATAAAAAAACCGCCCCCCTCACAGCGCTTTCCCCCCGCCCTCTCCCGAGAGAGTCATCATACCTCGGGAGAGGGCGAGGGGAGGGCGCCATTCCTTCCTCCCTGCCCCCTCACAGCACTCTCCCCCCGCCCTCTCCCGAGATATGATGACTTTCTCGGGAGAGGGCGGGGGGAAAGCGCTGCGAGGGGGCAGTTGTTTTTTTTTTAAAAAAAAGTTTTCGGGGGGTCGAATCCGCTGCCCCCCCAAAACCTGCCGCCCGAGGCCATGGCCTAGTCTGGCCTTATGGGTAATCCGGGCCTGTTCAAGACATCCACATTCCAGGTCATATGACATATGGGGTACCACCTGCACTCCTTACACGCCTTGCTGTACACCTTATTGTCCAGTGTTGTTCAGTTACGCCTTACTGCTTCCTCGCTTTGTCTGCCAAGTCCGACCCATATCATGCTTTGCGCAAACTCCATGTTGATTCTTCAGGCCTTCTTCATGCATTCACACATTCATTGCTTACAAGGCAGCCTTTTTGGCTTGGCTTTGCCTCCTTGCGCTGAACACGCTGACTTTGTAGTTCAGGGCAGGACCTTTTTCATTCCCTATATTAGGGCTCCTCGCCTTCTCAAACTACATTTCCCTCTCTCACCATGAGGAAAAGGAAGCAGCAGGGAGAAAGCAGAGTTTGCTGGGAAATAGTCTGAGAGAGCACCGAATTCTGGGAAATGTAGTTCAGGGCAGGGCCTTTTTCATTCTCTGCATTAGGGCTCCTCACCTTCCCAAACTACATTTCCCTCTCTCGCCATGAGGAGAAGGAAGCAGCAGGGAGAAAGCAGAGTTTGCTGGGAAATAGTCTGAGAGAGCACAGAATTCTGGGAAATGTAGTTCAGGGCAGGGCCTTTTCATTCTCTGCATTAGGGTTCCTCGCCTTCGCAAACTACATTTACCACACAAGCCATGAGCAGAAGGAAGCAGCAGGGAGAAAGCAGAGTTTGCAGGTGAAATAGTCTGTGAGAGCACAGAATTCTGGGAAATGTAGTTCAGGGCAGGGCCTTTTTCATTCTCTATATTAGGGCTCCTCGCCTTCACAAACTACATTTCCCTCTCTCGCCATGAGCAGAAGGAAGCAGCAGGGAGAAAGCAGAGTTTGCAGGTGAAATAGTCTGTGAGAGCACAGAATTCTGGGAAATGTAGTTCAGGGCAGGGCCTTTTTCATTCTCTATATTAGGGCTCCTCGCCTTCTCAAACTACATTTCCCTCTCTCGCCATGAGGAGAAGGAAGCAGAGTTTGCTGTGAAATAGTCTGAGAGAGCACAGAATTCTGGGAAATGTAGTTCAGGGCAGGACCTTTTTCATTCTCTATAGTAGGGCTCCTCGCCTTCCCAAACTACATTTCCCTCTCTCGCCATGAAGAGAAGGAAGCAGAGTTTGCTGTGAAATAGTCTGAGAGAGCACAGAATTCTAGGAGATCGCCTCCATAGTATGAATTTAACAAATTTGATCCGACTTACGAGGACTAACGATAATTTTGCACAGCCCTAATAAGCACACTCCCGTGGCCTTTTCTTGCTTTACTGTCCTTACTTTCTTGCAAATTTTTGCCACCTAGACCAGGGCTGTCCAACTTCTACCGGGCCAGGGCCTGAATTCCGGTCACTGATGACCTGGGGGGCCGAAGGGTCTGCCCCCGCCCCCGGCTCCGCCCCCCCTCCCCCGCCCCTCCCCTCCCCCGGCTCCAATTTACTTACAATTCATAAGAGGCATCCATACAATCAAATATAATCTTTTACTAAGGGAAATGCAGGGGAGGGAATACATAATGGGCATCCGTGAACATTTACATAATAATAACATAATAATAACATAAAGGTTAGCCTACCTTCCCAATCGCGCAGGATCCAGGAGTTGCCTGACCACGAGCAGTGGCGACGACCGGCCGAGGCAGCAGCCGAGAAGGGCCAAATCGCGTCTGCGTGGCCCTGCGGGATTAAGTAGCCGAGATTTCGGCAACAGGAGTATCGCGAGACTACGGAAGCCACACGGGATGTCGCTCTCAACGCAGGCGTGATCTCGCGTTGAGAGCGACATCCCGTGTGGCTTCCGTAGTCTCGCGATACTTGCTCCGGAACCCGGAAGTGGGTAATTTTTTAAAATATTATTATTTAATTTTTTTTTTATTTATTTAAAAGCTTAGAGGGCCGCAGGGAAGGGGCTGGGGGGCCTTATACAGCCCCCGGGCCACCAGTTGGCCAGCCCTGTTATATAGGATTAATTAACAGGTGAATAGAGTTAAAGGAGCAGTGTTTGGACCGAAAGAGGATCATTGAGTCCTCCTGGGGATTCTGAAGATAAGAGTAGGATCCATTTTCTTTCTACATGTAACAGATGTTTGTGGTGGTCACAGTGTGCTGGAAATGTAACCCTTTCTAGTCCTATAATTCCAAGGGATTCAGGCGCAACTTTGGCTTCAAAACTGTGTTGGTAAAAGGCTGAAATTCTTGGGAAATGTTCCAGGCGTGTGAGCTTTATGAATAGCCCATGCTTGTAGCGTAGCCTTTTTGTTTCGTTTGCTCTACCAGTGTGTATTAAAAAGGAACAAAGAGGCAATGCAATGCATGGTTTATACACATCAATCAAAATTATATATCATGCAAAAGCATTACGATGCACATGCATCTAAACAAAGATATAATAAGGTGTAAACCTCTCACTATACAAAGAATATAGACCGTTGCGTTATTCACAGTTCCCCCGTTCCTTGTAGTAATAAAGTAAATAAGGCAGTATTGGGAAATCCCAGTACTGATGACCATTAATCAATATGGTTGTAGGACGCTAAATGAGTCCCAACAAAACGTAAACAGGCCCCCCAAGTGACTTATGGCTACAAAGCCGCCGAACCCGGAACTCCGGGCAGGAACGTATCAGGCAGAGCGTCAGACGGGACGTAACTCCGCCCTCCCAAAGGAGGGGGCTGGAGGAGAATATTCCGTAAACAGGGATGCTAGTGAGCGTTGCAAAACGGTTCAGGCAAATGCGACGTGGAGAGGTCCCCAAACGTAAAATAAACCCCACAATGGGCAAGGCGTGTCGTCAACAGGATGAAGTACTGAGATCTTTCCCGTTTCGGGTGCTTCCTCAGGACGACTCACGACCGGGAAAAGTAGTTGTGTACTTTTACCGGTCGTGAGTCGTCCTGAGGAAGCACCCGAAACGGTGTATAATGTGTATAATAATAATAAATGTGTATAATGACACCCAGCTCATTCTGAGGATGGAGGGCAGGCCGGGTTCTGTCCCCGATAATTTCCAACACTGCCTCGAAGCCGTTACTGGATGGCTGGGCGAGCCAGTAGGTTGAGGGTGAATCCGCGAAGACGGAGATCTTGTGGCTGGGTCGCCCGGGTGATGTTAATGTCCAGCTTCCGAGCCTGGACGGTGCGGTGTTCTGCCCATCGCCTTCCGTAAAGAGCCTGGGGGTCCATTTGGACTCCCAGCTGACCATGGAGGCCCAGGTCTCTGCGGTCAGCAAGATCGCTGTTGTTCAGCGGCGACAGGCAAGGCGGCTGGCCCCCTACCTCTCCTGGAACGATCTGGCCACGGTGATCCAAGCCACAGTCATCTCAAGGCTGGATTACTGCAACGCTCACGTTGGCCTTCCTCTGTCGGTGACCCGAAGCTCAGGCTAGTGCAGAACACTGCCGCCCGGCTCCTGTCTGGCACGCCAGCTGGCGCCCACATCACACCTGTTTTGCAGGATCTGCACTGGCTGCCAATTGAGCACCGGATCACCTTCAAAGTGTTGGTCCTCACCTTTAAGGCCTTACACGGCCTGGGGCAGCGTACTTGAGGGACCGTCTCACCCCATATTGCCCTCCGAGATCACTTCTCGGTCTGAGGACTCCAATCTCCTGGAGATACCTTCAGCTAAACTCGCAAAGCTGACTGCTCCGCGCCGGTGGGCGTTCTCTGTCATAGCACCTACGCTGTGGAACGCCCTCCCGGCCGGAACTCGGGCTACGAAGGACTTGCTCCCGCTAGACGGGCCTGTAAAACATACCTGTTTAAGCAGGCCTTTGGTGAGTCAGTCCTGCCCATGCCCCGCCATCTATGCGCCTTCTGGAGGACGATGTGCTGTTCATTGTGTTAACTGTGTTATTAATTACTGTACTGCTGTTGTTTTTAATTGTTTTTAACTGCTTATTGCCTGTATTTTACTGTGCCCTTCGGCTCCTGTAAGCCGCCGCGAGCCTCAGGGAGTCGGCGGCATAGAAGCCCGAATAATAAATAAATAAAGAAATAAACTATTGCATTGCATTGCCGCTTTCTTATACTGATTGATAGAGGGTCTGACTGTATTATACACTGATTGAATATATTCTACCAGTGTGTATTACCTTGCTTACAGATTGTCTTCCAGTAAGTAAAACAAAACGAATAAACCAACCCTAATGTCCCTTACGTTCTGAATTCCAGGTTTGCTTGGACCTCCAGGACCGAGGGGATATCCGGGCGAGACCGGGATCCCAGGACCCCCGGGGCCTCCGGGTCCGCAGGGCCAAGCCACGTCTCCCAGCCTGCCTTTGACGTTCCAGCAGGGAGTCCTGTACTCACTCCAACCCAATGCAGAGAAAGAAAGTAGGTTTCTCCCTTACGTTCTGAATGGGGGCCATGGGATTGTGAGCCGAGGGCTTTGAGTCCCCCCCCCCCCCCACGAGGAGGAAGGCGGGGTATAAATAAATCGATATGAATAAAAATGGAATGTTTGTTTGTGGGATTAGCATAACTCAAAAACCACTGGACGGAATGACACCAAATTTGGACACAAGACACCTCTCAGGCCAACGAGTGACCATCACTCGTAAAAACACTGAAAAACACAACAGACGGGACTTTAAAAGCCAAAAAATTAAAAAAACACATTACAAAGCATGTGCAAACCCATATATAGATATAGATAGAGTGTGTGCAAACACACATATTTTATTCATTTATTTTATTTATTATTTCAGTTTGTATACCGTCCTTTCCGGGATGGCTCAGGGCGGTTTACAATACATAAAATCACAGCAATAAAACAGTAAATGACAAAAGAAAACCCACTTCCCAGTTATCCCACTAAAACAGTATTAATCTACTAAACCAAGAGTTAGAGGCCAAAAGCCTGTCTAAAAAGGACAGTTTTACAGGCTTTCTGGAAGGCCGGCAATTCGCAGGTTGTTCGAGCCTCTGGCGGTAAAGCGTTCCATAGACTTGGTGCCACCACGGAGAAGGCCCTCTGTTGCGTTGATGATAAGTGAATGGTATATGTAGGGAAGGGATCTGCAGGAGGTTATGGGCCTCGGATCGAAGAGATCTCTGGGGAACATATTATTTATTTTATTATTATTTATTATTTCGCATTTGTCTGTCTCCCCCCCCCCCCCAAATGGCTCGGGGCGACTTACAACAGTTCGTAAAATACAATTGTCAGATAACTCATAAACCACAGTAATACCATTAAGATGGAATTACAATTAGTACAGTTGAAGCAACAAATGGAGTCGCCGTGGGCTGACAGCCAGGCGGTGGGAGCTACAGTCTAGCTGACCCCGAAGACTTGCTGGAACAGCGATGTCTTGACTGCTCTCCTGAACGGGAGGAGGCCCCGGGTGGCACGGATGCCGGCGGGCAGTGCGTTCCACAGGGTTGGGGCTGCAACAGAGAGAGCCCGGCGGTGGGTTGCGGACAGATGGTAGGTCCTCGCATTTGGGATGACCAGGAGGTTGAGCTCTTCGGAGCGCAGTGATCTGGTGGGATGGTATGGGACAAGGCGGTCCCGCAGGTACACTGGCCCCAGACCACATAAGGCCTCAAAAGTCAGGACTAACACTTTGAAGGCAACCCGGCATTCAATTGGGAGCCAGTGCAGTTCGCGCAGGATTGGCGTGATGTGGTGGCCAATCGGGACCCCCGCCAGGAGTCGCGCTGCAGCGTTCTGCACCAGCTTGAGTCTCCGGATTACCGACAGAGGAAGGCCAATGTAAAGAGCGTTACAGTAGTCCAGCCTCGAGATGACCGTGGCTTGGATCACTGTGGCTAAGTCGCGCCAGGGCAAATAGGGGCCAGCTTCCTCGCCTGGCGAAGATGGAAAAATGCTGCCCTGCTGACGCTGGAGACGTGGGCCTCCATCGACAACAGGGGGTCCAGGGTTACTCCTAAGCTCTTAACAGAGGGCGACGGACGTAATGTCACGCCGTCCAGGGTTGGAAGCTGGACATCCCTACAGCCCGGAGGACCCAGCCACAGGATCTCCGTCTTTGCCGGATTCACCTTCAACCTACTGGCTCGCAGCCATCCAGTGATGGCCTCAAGGCAACGCCGCACGGATCCAGCTGGCAGCGATGGCAACTCATCCACCAGAGATGGAGACCAGGAACCGTCTCCGTCCCATGCCCCCAGAGGAAGGAGGGTCACCCACTGAGGAACTCCGGCCGGACTGGAAGGGTATCAAACGCAGCCAAGCAGCGCCGATCCGCGATCCAGCTGGCATCTCCGAGATGAAGGACCGGCATGCCCCGGACTGCTCCATTGTCGCCATTCTCAATTACCTTGCCCAGGAACGATAAATTCGAAACCAGGCGGTAGTTGGAGGGGACCATTGGATCTAATCCCGGCTTCTTCAACAATGGAGAGACCCCTGCCTCTTTTAAACCCTCTGGAAATACTCCCTGGGCTAGGGAAGTATTGATTATATGGAAGTAGACGGTCCCTCAGGTACACCGGCCCCAGACCATGCAAGGCCTTAAAGGTCAGAACTGATAGAGAACGGAATTTAGGGGTCTTGCCATGAAGGCAGACCGGCTAGACCCACCAAAGAGGGCCCATGTCAAACCTGGTGAGAAAGGAAGCAACCAATCCCATATTTTTCCTAAAATGTCTCAATTTAACAGATCTCACCAAAGCCTGAAGAGGGTGCCATTGAGGTTTTATTCAGTCCAGCTGGAAGGGACCACAGCTGCAATCATTCGCCCATGCTGCAATGCAGTTACATTGGTGAACATCCCTTTTATAG
This sequence comes from Anolis apletophallus, assembly GCA_030556195.1. Taxonomy (NCBI): domain Eukaryota; kingdom Metazoa; phylum Chordata; class Lepidosauria; order Squamata; family Anolidae; genus Anolis; species Anolis apletophallus. Next base: position 51,551 of record JARBWK010000088.1, on the reverse strand, counting down.
GGTTACAGATTTGAATTTCCCTCTTCCCACCCCCGCTGCTGATTGGCAGATGTCATCACTTGCAGGCGGGGCTCAGGCGGAACCTGTGCATGGCCCCAGCCAATGAGGGTGAAGAAGGAGGAATAATGAGAGAAAAGGGTGGTTCTGCCCAGGCTTCCCAAACCAGTTATTTCTGAGTTGCAGATAAAGGCCTTAATCCCTTATTTCCTGTTTTGGCCAAGCAAGACCAAAAATCATTTTGTGTGAGTTTCAGTAGCCTGGGGTGCCAAAAAGGTCTACTACTCTTCCTTGATAGAGTCGGCTAGTTCACGCCCAGCTCAACTTTTTAAAATTATTCGGTCTCTGACAACAATTTTGACTGTCCCAAAGGATAGGGGTTTGGCTCCCACAGCTGAGGCTTTTCAGAACTATTTTGCCGACAAGATCTCGATACTACGCCGGGATATCCCAGCCACTCTTGATACAGTGAGTGAACTCGAGACTCCGCCGCCACTCGGTGGGCCCACCTTCACCCGTTTCCAACCGCTGGACGCAGCAGCTGTCGATAAGCTACTTGCTGCAGCTAGACCAACTACCTGCTCCCTTGATCCGTGCCCCTCCTGGCTTGTTAGATCCTGCCGGGAGGGGTTACGAGACCCCCTGGGAAAGATTATCAACAGCTCCCTTGAGCAAGGAGTGTTCCCAGGGGGGTTGAAAGAGGCAATGGTAAGACCGCTGCTGAAAAAGCCGAATTTAGATCCTTCGGCTCCCTCCAATTACCGACCGGTGTCCAACTTGCCTTTTTTAGGCAAGGTAATTGAGAGGGCAGCAGCGGATCAGCTGCAGCGGTTCTTAGAAGACACAGCTGGACTCGATCCCTTCCAGTCTGGCTTCCGTATTGGGCATGGGACGGAGACCGTGCTTGTCGCCATTATAGACCAACTTCGCCGCCACCTGGATCGGGGCGGATCAGCCCTGCTTGTTTTGTTAGATCTAACAGCAGCGTTTGATACCGTAGACCATGCACTGTTAGCCCACCGTTTAGCCGTGACTGAGGTTAGGGGACCGCCCTTAAGTGGGTGGCCTCCTTCCTCCAGGATCGGGGACAACACGTTGGAGAGGGAGAGGAGGTCTCCGGGAGGCTCCCATTGTTGTGGGGTCCCCAGGGGGCCATCCTCTCGCCCTTATTATTCAACATCTACATGCGTCTGCTGGCCCAGCTGGCCCGCGACTTTGGTCTGGAGTGTTATCAGTATGCGGATGACACCCAGCTCCTGCTGAGAATGGACGGCAGGCTGGACACCGTACCCGATTGTTTCCATCTATGCCTTGAAGCCGTGACTGGTTGGCTGCGTGCCAGCCGGTTGAAGGTGAACCCGTCGAAGACGGAGATCTTGTGGCCCGGTCGCCCTGGGCTGGTTGAGTGCCGGTTGCCTACCCTGGATGATTAGCAACTTAGCCCGTCATCCTTGGTTAAGAGCTTGGGTGTCAGATTGGACCCCTTGCTGACCATGGAGGCCCTGGTCTCCATGGTCAGCAAGACGTCGTTTTTCCACCTACGACAGGCTAGGCAACTGGCCCCCTACCTGTCCGGGGATGACCTGGCCACGGTGATCCAAGCGACGGTCATCTCAAGGCTGGACTACTGTAACGCCCTCTACGTTGGCCTTCCCTTGTCGACAATCCGGAAACTCAAGCTGGTGCAGAATGCCGCTGCTCGCTTGCTGGTGGGAGCACCAGTGAGGGAGCACATCACTCCCATCCTTCGGCAACTGCACTGGCTTCCCATCGAGTACCGAGTTGCCTTCAAGGTGCTGGTTTTAACCTTCAAGGCCTTACACGGTCTAGGGCCTGTGTACCTAAGGGACCGCCTTACCCCGTATGTTCCCCCGAGATCACTACGCTCGGAAGAGCAGAACCTCCTGGCTATTCCATCATCCTGCTCTTGCCACCTATCCAGTACAAGACAACGTGCCTTTTCGGCCGCGGCACCTGTGCTCTGGAATCGCTTCCAGGTCATATTCGGCAATTTCAGAACTCGCCCTTCCGAAGGGCGTGTAAGACTGTCCTCTTCAGGCTGGCGTTTGGCTGAACCCAAACGCAATCAACATGCTCACGCCTGATCCAAGAACCGTAGTCCTGCGGTCACTATGGCTATGTATTTGTTTTTATTGTATATTTTACTGTATGTTTTACCGAATGTCTTATTGCACATTTTAATTGCTGTAATCCGCCCCGAGCCTGCAGGGAGGAGCGGAATATAAAATGGAATAATAAATAAATAAATAAATAAATAAATAAGGTATTTGCCCTTATTCTCTTCCTTCCTATGGTAGGGAGATACCAAAAGGTGTAATATTGACTAGATGGCTAGAGCAAATGAGAATTATTTTGACCATTTTTCCAGTTTCCGAGGCGAGAAAAGGAGGGTCATTGTGAAAATATGGTTCATGTATGCAAACTGATCATCTATTATATAAATGGGTTCACGTCATGTGATGTATACCTCAAACAAAGAAACCATACAACGCAGAAACACAATACTTGCCAACAGAAATAGGCCTCAAGCAAGGTACGTTTGTAGCAAAGAAACGTTCTCCCCCAAAACCTAAAAGGCCCCCAAAACAACGAGTAAAAATAAAACTACATTTACCAGCATCCTCCGGGGCAGCCAAAGACTCACCCAGCCTCTACATTCTGAACAACATGATTGGCTGCCAATAAGGGCGGATTTGCATAACTGCTGCACTGGCCAGCCAACATGAAAATTCCGATCCATACTAAACTGCCAAAACAGAATAAGGAAAAGGCCTCAGCCAATCCCCAACACAAACACCCAAATCACCCCAAAAAAACACAGACCACGCCCAAAATTGACAGTAAGACTTCATTAACTTGATTTCCCTAACTAGCCCTCACTTACTGGGAAGCTGTTTACGCTCTGAATTGACAGTAAGGCTTCATTAACTTGATTTTCCCGACGAGGCCTCAGCTCATGGGACATTGTGTATGGCCTGAATTGACAGTACGGCTTCATTAACTTGATTTTCCCGACTAGGCCTCAGCTCATGGGACATTGTGTATGGCCTGAATTGACAGTACGGCTTCATTAACTTGATTTTCCCGACTAGGCCTCAGCTCATGGGACATTGTGTATGGCCTGAATTTACAGTAACCTACCTTGGCACACAGAGCCCTGACCATGCATGATGGGACTTGAAGTACCACCATGGAAAATGGGGTTTGTAGTACTTCAAAACCCATCATTCCCCACAGACCACTGTGGCCCAGAACCAAGACCAATAAAGACCCAACTTGGCACACCATGCCCCCCATGACCCACACTCCATCCGACTGCAGTTCAGAGGAGGGCACACCGTGGATGATTGGACTTTCTCGCATCTCCTAAAAAGGGCACAGCAACGCGTGCCGGGTACAGCTAGTTCCTAATACGTATAGATATATTGATTTGCATCCTACTGTTATCTTTGGGATCGAGACGCTCTCTCTCTCTCCCGGAGGTCAAGAGCAGAGCAGATGTATTTTTAATCAACTGGAGGCATCAATGATACATTATTGAGATGGGAAGCGAATTAATTGTGGTTCAGTAGCCAGATTTCCCAGCCAAAAGTGAGGAAAGCAACACTCGGGTGACCGTTTCCCGCGATGAATCCGTGTGTGCCATCAGTAGGCGAAAATTATTTTGCCCCAAACACATTATTTTGCCCCAGCCCCCAAACATTATTTTTGTGCCCCTCCCCAAATTTTTTTCTTGGTACCTTGCGCACGCTCCTTCCATTCCTCCCACGCGCTGCCGCTCCTGCCCTGTGCAATTTGAAGGCCTTCTCCCTCCTCCTTGCGCTTCCTGGGGAGCGCTCTCCTTGCCCTGTGCAACGCCCCGTGGGTGGGGCTGGCAGGGGAAACCAGGAAGCACTAGGAGGGGCCTTCAAGGCATGCGCAAAAAATCTCTGCAGGCAGCAGGGAGGTTTGTGACGGCGGTGCGCCGGGCGGTGCGGCCGGGCGTGGGGGGGCGTGGCGGCGCCTCCAAGATGGCGCCCCACGTGGCCGCGTAGGTTGCTTTCATGGACGGACCGCCCCTGTGTGCCATCAACACACTGTTTCACAACGGGATGCTGTTCACGGCCCGAATAATAAATAAATAAATAAATAAATGAATAAATGAATAAATGAATAAATGAATAAATGAATAAATGAATGTTGGGTGCATTCGATCACGACAATTTCCCCCGCGACCTTCCGCACTCGCGTCCGGCAGGAGAACCGGATTCCGCAGGACCTCGTTTCCTTTCAATAAAGGGGATTATGCTGCCGTGGGATTCCAAGTTTCCGTCAGCAGAGGGAAGCAGCAAGCCGGTGGAAGGTTTACACCTCCTTCCCGAGAAATAGCACTGACCTGTTTTTCCGTTTTCAAGCCCAGAGCCACAGATGGGTTTACATACGGCCATTGAAAGCAACCCACGTTTGAATTATTCCCTTGATCCGTGCCCCTCCTGGCTGGTGAAAGCCAGCCTGAAGGGATTGCGAGACCCTCTGTTGAATATAATTAATGCTTCCCTAGTCCAGGGAGTATTTCCAGAGGGATTAAAAGAGGCGGTGGTCTCTCCATTATTGAAGAAGCCGGGATCAGATCCAAAGGTCCCCTCCAACTACCGCCCGGTCTCAAATCTATCGTTCCTGGGCAAGGTGGTTGAGAGGGCGGCAATGGAGCAGCTGCAGTCCTTCCTAGAGGACGCAGCTTGGCTAGACCCCTTCCAGTCCGGCTTCCGTCCGGGGCATGGGACGGAGACGGTCCTGGTCTCCATCTCGGATGAGTTGCGCTGCCAGCTGGATCAGGGCGGATCGGCGCTGCTCGTGTTATTGGACCTCACGGCGGCGTTTGATACAGTCGATTATGATCTATTGACTCACCGCCTTTGCCGGGTCGGAGTGAGGGGACAGCCCTTAATTGGGTGACCTCCTTCCTCCGGAACCGCCACAGCAAGTGAGGAGGGGCAAGGATGTCTCCGGGGTTCCCGCTTCTTTGCGGGGTTCCTCAGGGGCTATTATCCCCCTCTTATTTAACATCTACATGCGACCACTTGCCCAGCTGGTGCGTAGTTTTGGGCTGGTGTGCCATCAGTACGCTGACGACACCCAGCTTATCCTGAAGATGGAGGGCAGCCTCGAATCCGTACCCCATAATTTCCATCGTTGCCTCGGCGCCGTCACTGGATGGCTGCGAGCCAGTAGGTTGAAGGTGAATCCGGCAAAGACGGAGATCCTGTGGCTGGGTCCTCCGGGCTGTAGGGATGTCCAGCTTCCAACCCTGGACGGCGTGACATTATGTCCCTCGCCCTCTGTTAAGAGCTTAGGAGTAACCCTGGACCCCCTGTTGTCGACGGAGGCCCACGTCTCCATCGTCAGCAGGGTAGCATTTTTCCATCTTCGCCAGGCAAGGAAGCTGGCCCCCTACTTGTCCCGGCGCGACTTAGCCACAGTGGTCCAAGCCACGGTCATCTCGAGGCTGGACTACTGTAACGCTTTACATTGGCCTTCCTCTGTCGGTAATCCGAGACTCAAGCTGGTGCAGAACGCCGCAGCGCGACTCCTGGCGGGGGTCCCGATTGGCCACCACATCACGCCAATCCTGCGCGAACTGCACTGGCTCCCAATTGAATGCCGGATTGCCTTCAAAGTGTTAGTCCTGACTTTCGAGGCCTCACATGGTCTGGGGCCAGTGTACCTGCGGGACCGCCTTGTCCCATATCATCCCACCAGATCACTGCGCTCCGAAGAGCTAAGCCTCCTGGTCATCCCAAATGTGAAGACTTGTCATCTGTCCGCAACCCGCCGGCGGGCTTTCTCTGTTGCAGCCCCAATCCTGTGGAACGCACTGCCCGCCGGCATCCGTGCCACCCAGGGCCTCCTCCCGTTCAGGAGAGCAGTCAAGACATCGCTGTTCCAACAAGCCTTTGGGGTTCGCTAGACTGTAGCTCCCACCGCCTGGCTGTCAGCCCACTGCGACTCCATTTGTTGCTTCAACTGTTCTCATTGTAATTCCATCTTAATGGTATTACTGTGAGTTATTATGAGTTATCTGACAATTGTATTTTACGAACTGTTGTAAGTCGCCCCGAGCCATGGTGGGCGGGGGGGGGCGGAAGCCAAATGCAAAATAATAAATAAATAAATAAATTATAGAGTTGATCATAGAGATTTCTGTGCTCTCAAGGAATGATCTTCTTGCTTTGTCGTGTGCCCTGCTAGTGCCGAGTTTTCTAGCTGACGTAGTCCGCAGCCCGGAAACCCACCCCAGCGATTCCGGCCTGGAAAGCCCTTGACAATCTATTTCAGAGCTGTGTTCAGGTCCATTGACTTCCTTCCCTGTTTTCCCTCCCCTCCGGATACAGATGGTGAGCCTCAGCTGGCGTCCACCGTCATCGACACCATCCTGGCTGGTTTGCCCGGGCCTCGGGGTGCCCCGGGCCCCATTGGACTGCCAGGTAAGAGGGCGGGAGAAACACTTCAGGGCAGGGAAGAGCAGAAAGGCCACCCCATAGGTTTTCCTCCAACTCTTCCGCAGGCCCGGATTACCCATAGGGCCAACGTGGCCACGGCCTAGGGGCGTGAGCCAAGGGGGGCGCCAGATCACGGCCCAAAATAAAAATAAAAATGTTCTAAAATAATTTAAAAATCGTGCATGATTGGCTCCTGCCGCCTGGTACCCAAAAGGAAGGAAGGCAGGAGGGAGGAGGGAGGAAGGGGGCATGCCCCCGGTTTCGAAGGCGGCTCTGCGGCCTCGCGCTGGGCGCGGAGGGCAGCGGCTGCAGAGCATCAGAGCCAATCGCGACCAGCATGGGCTGAAGGAGGAAGGCCTCTTCCTTCAGCCCACGCTGGTCGCGATTGGCTCCTGAGGCGGAGGCTGGCCCTCCCCCCCACCCAGGGACCAATGAGCATCCCGTGAGGCAGAGTGGGGTTGTTGTTGTTTCTACTCGCGGGGATAACCCCGGATGGGTCTTCCAGGCCAGGAGGCGTGGGTTGGGCGAGGCGTGAAGCCAGGCCCGGATTACCCATAAGGCCAACCTAGGCCATGGCCTAGGTGCGCAAGCAGAGGGGGGTGCAGATCACGGACCAAAAAAAAATGTCGCAGCCCCTGAGGGCGAAACGTCAGGAGAGCGTGCTTGGGAGGAAATGGGGCCAGGCGGCCACAGGGAGCGCTCTCCCCCCAGGGGGACCCGCCGCCCGGGAGGACCTTCCACACAGGGAGGGGAGAGTCGCCTCGCGCAAGAGGCCGTGGTCGGCAGAGGAGAAGGGAGGGGCGGCCCCGCGGGATCCTCTTCTCCCCGCCCCCTCAGGCCCCGACCTCCATTCCACCCTCCCCTCTACCCTTCCTTACCTCCCAGAAGCCTCAGCTGCCATGGCCCACTGACCGTGGATTCCGGGGGGTGGAGTCCGAGGAAAGCGGGAGGCGGGCAGGAGGGGAGCAGTCTCTCTCTCTCCCTCATTCTGGGGCTCCGGTTCCATCCTTCTGATGTGAAGACTGGCCTCGTTTTGGGGCGCCTGCCCGTGGCCGCCATGTTTGCGCCTGGCGGAAGTCTAGCGAGAGGGGCAGCCTGCGCTTCCTAGAGAGGCGGCAGAAAGAGGTTTCTCTGGCGATGGGGAGGGTTGGCCGCTTGCTCTCCCCTGGCATGGCGGCGGGCGTGTGTCATCCCGTGCTCAGCAGTGTCCCTGGGCCGGGGGAGGCGAGGTGGCAACCAGGAGCCTCCTCATGGGACCAGGCCCAAGCCGGGGGGGCTGGAGGGAGGGACGTCTCCCTCCCTCCCAGACAGGCGCCGGTAGAGGAGAGTGTGCCCGGCTGCAGGCGCCTGCCCCAGAGGGAGGCCTTCTCCACTGGGGGGGGGGGAGGGCCCGGCGGTGGCAGCAGCATCAGCTCAGGCCTGCCGGTGAGGGAGGGAGGAGAAGATAAGGTTTTATTTTTAGTGTGGGTCTGAGTGATGTCGGGGGGGTGGTAGAGGTTGTCTTAAAGGGGGCGTAATTCCAAAGTGTGGCCTAGGGTGCAAAAAGGTGTTAATCCGGGCCTGAGGCCAGGGCGAGGCGGGCAGCTCCGTCCTTCCTCCTTTCTTTCCAAGAAAGAGGCTCGGTTGCCGGGGCCAGGCCCCTCCCCCCCCCATGGGCAGCCCCACTTTGCGCAACCCCGGAAGCCACAAAAGCAGGGCTGCCCGGACACCCACCCTGCCAGCCTCCGAAACCGAAGCCCCGACTATGGCACCACTGCCCAGGGCCTCCCACCTCCTCTTCTCTTTCGTCTCCCTCTTCTTCGGAGCGGGGCGAGCCTCCCCCACTGGAGTCCCCAAAACGCCCGGGAAGGTGTGTGTGTGTGGGTATGTGTGTGTGTGTGTGGGTTGCGTGCCTCCCGAGGTGTCTTTGGAGGGTTCTAATCATCTTGATCCGGCACAGTCTGGCTTTAGGCCGGGACATGGTACTGAAACAGCCTTGGTCGCCTTGGTAGATGATCTACGCCGGGAACTCGACAAAGGGAGTGTGTCCCTGTTGGTTCTGCTGGACCTCTCAGCGGCTTTCGATACCGTTGACCACGGTATCCTTCTGGGTCGCCTTGCAGACATGGGGTTTGGGGGTCCTGCTTTGCAGTGGCTCCAATCCTTTCTGGAAGGTCGTACCCAGAAGGTGTCATTGGGTGACACCTGTTCGGCTCCGCAACCTTTGTCCTGTGGAGTCCCTCAGGCTTCAGTTCTGTCCCCGATGTTATTCTACATCTACATGAAACCTCTGGGAGAGATCATTCGGAGTTTCGGAGTCAGGTGTTACCTGTACGCAGATGACGTCCAGATCTGTCACTCCTTCCCACCTGTCACCAAGGAGGCTGTCCAGACCTTGAACCGGTGCTTGGCCGCTGTGTCAGACTAGATGAGGGCTAGCAAATTGAAACTTAATCCAGACAAGACAGAGGTCCTCCTGGTCAGTCGCAAGGCCGAACAGGGCATAGGGTTACAGCCTGTGTTGGATGGGGTTACCTCCCCTGAAGACGAGGTTCGCAGCTTGGGAGTGCTCCTGGACTCATCGCTGAGCCTGGAGCCCCAGGTCTCAGCGGTGGCCAGGGGAGCTTGTGCACAGTTAAGACTCATGCGCCAGCTGCGCCCGTACCTTGGGAAGTCTGATCTGGCTACGGTCGTCCACGCTCTGGTCACATCCCAAATAGATTACTGCAACGCACTCTACGTGGGGCTGCCTTTGAATACTGTTCAGAAGGTCTCGGCGGTGGCCAGGGGAGCTTTTGCACAGTTAAGACTCATGCGCCAGCTGCGCCCGTACCTTGGGAAGTCTGATCTGGCTACGGTCGTCCACGCTCTGGTCACATCCCGAATAGACTACTGCAATGCACTCTACGTGGGGCTGCCTTTGAAGACTGTTCAGAAGGTCTCGGCGGTGGCCAGGGGAGCTTTTGCACAGTTAAGACTCGTGCGCCAGTTGCGCCCGTACCTTGGGAAGTCTGATCTGGCTACGGTCGTCCACGCTCTGGTCACATCCCGAATAGACTACTGCAACGCACTCTACGTGGGGCTGCCTTTGAAGACTGTTCGGAAGGTCTGGGCGGTGGCCAGGGGAGCTTTTGCACAGTTAAGACTCGTGCGCCAGTTGCGCCCGTACCTTGGGAAGTCTGATCTGGCTACGGTCGTCCACGCTCTGGTCACATCCCGAATAGATTACTGCAACGCACTCTACGTGGGACTGCCTTTGAAGACAGTTCGGAAATTGCAACGAGTCCAACGGGCGGCAGCCAGACTACTAACTGGAGTTACATACAGGGAGCACCACCACCCCACCCCCCTGTTGTGTCAGCTCCACTGGCTGCCTGTCCACTTCCGAGCTCAATTCAAAGTGCTGGTGTTGACCTTTAAAGCTCTATACGGTTCTGGCCCAGCTTACTTGTCTGAACGCATCTGCCGCTACGTCCCACCTCGTACTTTAAGATCATCCGGGAGGCCCTGCTCTCGCCCCGCCGCTTCCCAGGTGCAGCTGGTGGGGACGAGGGAGAGGGCCTTCTCGGTGGTGGCTCCCGCCTGTGGAATGCGCACCCTAGCGACATACGATCAATTCCATCCCACCAGCCCTTCACGATAGGTGACAGCCAGGATGTGGGAGCGGGCGTTCGCATAGTAGCACAGGACGGCACTTTAGTAGTTTAATGTAAAGTTGGTGAAGAGGGCTCAATGCTTTTATGGACAGAACACTGTTTTTAACATAGGCGAATGCATAGGGTGTGCGAATATAATTGTATTTTAATGTATTTTAGTGTCGAATGCTGGAGGGTTTTATATTGTGTTTTTATACTGCAAGTGTGATGTACGCATCAAATTGTGCCTTTTGGAAGCCGCTCTGAGTCCCCCCTCCCTCGGGGGTTGAGAAGAGCGGGGTAAAATGCCATAAATAAATAAATAAATAATGCGGCGGCGCGAGGCGGGGGTGTAATTCCAAGCTGTGGCCTAGGGCGCAAAAAGTGTTGATCCAGGCCTGCTCTTCAGTGACGTAGAGAGAAAGCTGTGATCCCTCCAAGTCAGCATGGATTCCTGAAAAACAAGTCATGCCAGAATCATATCTATTTTTGATAGTATGATAAGCTTCGTAGATGCAGGGAATGCTGTGCGCAGAGCATCTCTTGCTTCTAGGAAGGCCTTCCTTCGACAAAGTCCCCCATGACCTTCCATGGAGTTCAGAATGCTCTTTGGTTGTAGGCAGACTATAAATCCGAGCAATTACAACTCCCAAATGTCAAGGTCTGTTTCCCCCAAATCCACCAGTGTTCCCATTTGGGCATATTGAGTATCCGTGCCAATTTTGGTCCAGAGCCACCATTGTTTGAGTCCAAAGTGCTCGCTGGATGAACTATGAATCCCAGCAACTAGAACTCCCAAATGACAAACTCTATCCCTCCTGACTCCTCCCCCCCCCCCAAAGTATTCAAATGTGGGCGTATAGGGTATTTGTGCCAAATTTGGTCCAGTGAATGAAAACGCATCCTGCAGTTCAGATAGCTACGTTACGATTCATAACAGTAGTGAAATTCCAGTTGTGAAGTAGTAACAATTGTCACCGTGGACACTCCCCCTCAAGAATCCCCTGTGGCACTGGAGCTAGACTGGGATCAGTCGTCAGGCCCGGATTAGCATCTTCGGCCGCCCGAGGCCAAAAGCCCCGCGCCCAAGGCACGGGAAGCCACGCCCCTGGGCATGGGCAGCCACGCCCCCAGGGCACGGGAAGCCACGCCCCCTGGGCACGGGAAGCCACGCCCCCAGGGCACTGCTGCGCATGTGCGGCAGCAGTCCCGGCCGTGCGGCTTCCGTTGCCTCCTCGCGCCCTCCTTCCGGTCGCTGGAGGAGGAGGAGGCGGCCGGTCCCGTGCGGCTTCTGTCGCCTCCTCCTCCCACGACCGGAAGGAGGGCCTGAGGAGGTGGACGGAAGCCGCGTGGTGCCGGCCCCGCAGCTTCCGTTCACCTCGCGCTTTCCTTTCGGTCGCGGGAGGAGGAGGTGGACGGAAGGCGCACGGCACTGCTCGTAGGGCTTCCGTCCGCCTCCTCCTCCTCCTCCCGCGACCGAAAGGAAGGCGCGAGGAGGAGGAAGGAAGTCCCGCCTCCTCTTGGCCGCCTGGGCCGCCCCCTTGCAAAGGAAGGAGGCGGCCAGGAGGAGGAGGAGGAAGGGAAGCCCGCTGGCGGGCGTGCGTGCACATGCATGCATGCCCGGCGACGGGGCGGAGCTTCCCTTCCTCCTCCTCGCCGCCTCCTTCCTTTGCAAGGGGGTGGCCCAGGTGAGGGGAGGGCGCCATTCCCTCCTCCCCACCCCCTCACAGCGCTCTCCCCCCGCCCTCTCTCTCAGGAGAGGGGAAGGGCGGGGGGAAAGCGCTGCAAGGGGGCAGTTTTTTAAAAAAAAGATGTTTCAGGGGGCGAATCCGCTGCCCCCAAAACCTGCCGCCCGAGGCCATGGCCTAGTCTGGCCTTATGGGTAGTCCGGGCCTGTCAGTCGTGGGACTTCCCGGCCGGGGACCTTGGAGGAAAGAGGGAGGGCCCGGAGACTGGGGCGGGCGCCATTCGCTGTGACACTGAGAAGAAGACCGAGGGAGAGGACCCCAAGCTGGGACCTTTCCAGGAGGATTGGGTGGCAGTCGAGCCACCAGACTCCCCTAAACACCCACGAGTGATAACTGGGTCCTACCTGGGTTCAGGTACCTGGACGCCTGCGAGCACCATGCCAACCGGGCCAGTGGCCCGGCCTCGGTTCCACCACTGGACACCACAGGGATCTTGGCTTGCGCCCGGGACCCCCTCCCCCGCCGCCGTGGCTTCTTAAGGCCAGCGGGGTGGACGGGGGGGGGGTGTCTCACGAAGATGGCTGCCGACCTTGAGGACGCAGGAGAAGACCGGATGTCTTCTCCCTCCAAGGACCGGAAGCCTGCAGTGAACCTACAGGGGAAGCCACCCAAGCACCCCCGGAAACAGAGACGGTCCTCAGATACGCTGGCCCCAGGCCGTGTAAGGCCTTAAAGGTAAGAACCAACACTTTGAAGGAGATCCGGTGCTCAATGGGTAGCCAGTGCAGGTCCTGCAAGACAGGTGTTATGCGGCAGCCTGCTGGGGTTCCAGACAGGAGCCGGGCGGCAGTGTTCTGCACCAGCTTGAGCTTCCGGGTCACCGACAGAGGAAGGCCAACGTAGAGCGCGTTGCAGTAATCCAGCCTTGAGATGACCGTGGCTTGGATCACCGTGGCCAGGTCGCTCCGGGAGAGATAGGGGGCCAGCCTCCTTGCCTGTCGGAGATGGAGAAAGGCAGCCTTGCTGACCGCAGAGACCTGGGCCTCCATGGTCAGCTGGGAGTCCAGATGTACCCCCAAGCTCTTCACGGAAGACGATGGGCATAGCGCCGCACCGTCCAGGATCGGAAGCTGGGCACCTACCCCGCCCGGGCGACCCAGCCACAAGATCTCCGTCTTCGCCAGATTCACCCTCAACCTACTGGCACGCAGCCATCCAGTAACGGCCTCGAGGCAGTGTTGGAAATTATCGGGGACAGAACCCGGCCTGCCCTCCATCCTCAGAATGAGCTGGGTGTCGTCAGCGTACTGGTGGCACTCCAGCCCATAACTCCGCACCAGCTGTGCAAGCGGCTGCATGTAGATGTTAAATAACAGAGGGGAGAGGATGGCCCCCTGGGGGACCCCACAGACTAGAGGGGAGCCCTCGGAGACCACCCCACCCCTCCTCACACGCTGAGACCGCTGGTGGAGGAAGGAGGTCAGCCATTTAAGGGCAGTCCCCCTCACTCCAGCCACGGCCAGGCGGTGGATCAATAGATTGTGGTCGACCGTGTCAAACGCTGCCGTGAGGTCCAATAACACGAGCAGCAGACCCGCTTGGTCGAGCTGGCAGCGGAGTTGGTCTGTGATGGAGACCAGGACCGTCTCCGTCCCGTGCCCCGAACGGAAGCCGGACTGGAAGGGGTCTAGCCATGTTGAGTCATCTAAGAAGGACTGCAGCTGCTCCGTTACTGCCCTCTCAACCACCTTGCCCAGGTACGAAAGGTTCGACACTGGTCGGTAGTTGGAGGGAAGCGCTGGATCTAAAGTCGGTTTCTTCAGTAATGGAGCCACCACCGCCTCTTTCAAGCACTCTGGAAAGACTCCTTGCTCAAGGGAGCTGTTTACGATATTCGACAGAGGCCCACGTAACCCCTCCAGGCAAGATCTAACAAGCCAGGAGGGGCACGGGTCGAGGGAGCAGGTGGTAGGCCGGGCTGCAGCCACTATCTTATCAACAGCATCTGCGTCCAGTGGCCGAAACCAGTCGAGGGTGGGCCCGGCGGAGGGCCACGGAGTCTCAAGTTCTGGGGACTGAGCTCAGGAAGCTGGATCAGATTGGGCCTACGGACTTCCAAAAGTCAGTCCAATAGTAGTATTAGTCCAAGGGTTGACCCCTACTCAACCAGAGGAGGCCCCTGTCGAGAACCTTTAATTAGGATAGATAGATAATCCCATTAGTTAGCCAATTCTAGCAAGCCTTGTAAGCAGGGGCGGTCTAAGCAGTGTTTCCCAACCATTTTTGAGCTGCGGCACACTTTTTACATTTGTAAAATCCTGGGGCTCACCACCAACCAAAATGACACAAAATGACACTCTAACACAGTCATACATATAGTTAATATGTTTTCAAATGTATTTATACACTCTGAGTGAAACCTGGGCCTGTTTCGATGAACACAACATAGATATCCTGGCAGGAATGCCAGGAAGACACACACAGAACTCACATAACCAAGAGAAAATGCTATAAGAGTTTGGTGGGCATTGACCTTGAGTTTTGGAGTTGTAGTTCACCTACATCCAGAGAGCACTGTGGACGCAAACAATGTTGGATCAGGACCAAACTTGGCATGAATATTCAATATGCCCAAATATGAACGCAGATGGAGTTCAGGGGAAATAGACCTTGACATTTGGGAGTTGTCGTTGCTGGGATTTATAGTTCCCTTCCAATCAAAGAGCATTCTGAACCCCACCAATGATAGAACTGGGCCAAACTTCCCACACAGAACCCCAGGAGGCAAGAGGAGGCCTCTACTTGGGGAAAGGGAGGCATGGAGAGGAGAGACCAAGTAGACAACGGGTGGGGAGGGGGGTGGTTGTAATATTGTGCCTTTATCGAGGTACGTTTCTTAGGGTTTTTATACTTCAACACAGTAGACTCCCCCCTGGAGGTTCCAATTTCTCATGGCACACCTGATGATCGCTCACGGCACACTAGTGTGCCCCGGCACACTGGTTGAGAAACACTGGTCTAAGGTAATTTTAAATGGTAAGCGAACATTATTTTGGCGCCCCCTCCCCCAAAAAAACATTATGGGTAGGGAAAGAGCCCCTTCTTCTGACACAAAAGGGGTCTCGGAATCCGCCTTAATTTTGGGAGAGAAGAAGGCGGAATCGGGGGCGTCATGCCGGGCCAAAGGGAAGAGCCAGAGGGCGGCCTGTTTGCAGGGTGGGGTGTTGCCTCCTCTGTGCCTCCACCTCCTACCGCCGCACCTTTGGCCTTGCGCCGGGTTCCTACTGTTCCTCCCTCGTGGGCGCTGCTTCCTCCTCTTCCTCGCGCTTCCTCAGTGCTTCCTCTTCCTCTCCGGGGGTCTCCCTGCGCTCTTACCGCACCGGCGGCGGCGGCACGAGCAACCTCGTTGATACGCCATTTGGCTATTATTTCTGTTATAGACTCCTATGTATGATAAGTGTATTATGACACAGAATTATGATTTGCTCAAACTAATTTGATATGATATGTCTACATTGTTAAGCTTGCAAAGTGCTTGATAACTTCAATATAATTTTTGCTACCATTGAATTCAATATTATACTGTGTTTATAAAACGTGCATGCTGTTGTTTTTCCAGTCTAATTGAAGGCCAGTCTGAAGAGGGCGGTCTTACAAGCCCTTCAAAAAGGGGCAAGTTCTGGGATCGCTCGGGTGCTGTCCGGAAGGGAGTTCCACAACACCGGGGCCACCACAGAGAAAGCTCTCTGCCTAGTTATATAGACAGATGGCAAGAGCGGATTGGTGGGACAAGTAACAAATTCTGTCCCTCTGAACGTAGTGATCTCGGGGGAATATATGGGGTAAGGCGGACCCTCAGGCACGCAGGCCCAAGACCGTGTAAGGCCTTAAAGGTTAATACCAACACCTTGAAGGCAATTCGGTACTCAATAGGGAGCCAGTGCAGTTGCCGGAGGATGGGAGTGATGTGCTCCCTTACTGGTGCTCCCACCAGCAAGCGAGCAGCGGCGTTCTGCACCAGCTTGAGTTTCCGAATTGTCGACAAGGGAAGGCCCACGTAGAGGGCGTTACAGTAGTCCAGCCTCGAGATGACCGTCGCTTGGATCACTGTGGACAGATCATCCCTGGACAGGTAGGGTGCCAGTCGCCTAGCCCGTCGAAGATGGTAGAATGACAGAAAAGGGTCCAATTGGACGCCCAAGCTCTTAACAAGGGGTGACGGGCTCAGCTGCTCGCCATCCAGGGTAGGCAACCGGCACTCATCCAGCCCAGGTCGACCGGGCCACAAGATCTCCGTCTTCGACGGATTCACCTTCAGCCGGCTGGCACGCAGCCATCCAGTCACGGCTTCGAGGCATTGGTGGAAACAATCGGGTACGGTGTCCGGCCTGCCGTCCATTCTCAACAGAAGCTGGGTGGCATCCGCGTACTGATAACACTCCAGACCAAAGTCGCGGGCCAGCTGGGCCAGGGGGCGCATGTAGATGTTGAATAATAAGGGAGAGAGGATGGCCCCCTGAGGGACCCCACAAGTTAATGGGAGCCTCCCGAGACCCCCTCCACACGTTGTCCCCAGTCCTGGAAGAAGGAGGCCACCCATTTAAGGGCGGTCCCCCTCACCCCAGTCTCGGCTAAACGGTGGGTCAACAAGGCGTGGTCTACTGTATCAAACCGCCACTATTGATTTATGTGCAATGTTGTAAACCGCTCTGAGCCTCCGGGGAGTGGCGGTGATATAAAATTGAAACATAAATAAATATGTTGTGGTTGGAGGCCGCCGCAACATACGGAACTGGATTAAGGGGTCACGGCATTCGGAAGGTGGAGAACCACTGCTACAGGCCCACCCTGAGATGACAGCCTTGCATTCTGCTAGTGCTTCCCTTCCTCGCGTGCGTACATTTTCAGTGTTGCTTTCTCCCCCCCCCCTCCTCCCACCGTTGTTTTTTGGGGATGCCTTAAGTCAGTGTCTCCCAACCTTTTTTTGAGCCGCGGCACACTTTTTGCATTTGCAAAATCCTGGGGCACACCACCAACCAAAACCACACAAAATGACACTCTAACACAGTAATACATATAGTTAATATGTTTTTAAATGTATTTATACACTCAGGGTGAAACCTGGGCCTGTTTCGATGAACACAACATAGAGATCCTGGCAGGAATGGCAGAAAGACACAAACTTCCCACACAGAACTCCCATAACCAAGAGAAAATGCCATAAGAGTTTGGTGGGCATTGACCTTGGCTTTTGGAGTTGTAGTTCACCTATATCCAGAGCGCTGTGGACTCAAACAATGTTGGATCAGGACCAAACTTGGCATGAATACTCAATATGCCCAAATATGAACGCAGATGGAGTTCAGGGGAAATAGACCTTGGCATTTGGGAGTTGTAGTTGCTGGGATTTATAGTTCCCCTACAAACAAAGAGCATTCTGAACCCCACCAATGATAGAACTGGGCCAAACTTCCCACACAGAACCCCCAGGAGGCCAGAGGAGGTCTCTACTTGGGGAAAGGGAGGCGGGCCTTCCCAATGCATGGAGAGGGAGAGACCAAGTAGACAACAGGTGGGGAGGGGGTGGTTGTAATTTTGTGTCTTTTATCGAGGTACGTTTCTAGGGTTTTATACTTCAACACACTAGACTCCCCCCTCTGGGGGTTCCAATTTCTCACGGCACACCTGATGATTGCTCACGGCACACTAGTGTGCCCCGGCACACTGGTTGAGAAACACTGCCTTAAGTGGTTGGCCTGCGTGAGCAGCCGCACCCTGGTGTGACCTCCCGCCAGGAGAGGGAGAAGGCCTCCTTGCTCCTCTGTCGACACCCCTCCATTTAGCCTTCAGCTCACTTCATCCTAGGCTTTGATATGCAAGGGCTCCATTAATTATTGAGGCCGGTGGGGGGGAGGGGGGTGGATCGGAAACGAACACAGCAGCTTCCTTTGGAAGGAGCCCCCCTCGGCCCCCGCCCTCCTCCCCAAAGAACAGCAAAAGCACATAGTAGGTGGCGCCCCCCTCGCTCAGGAGGCAACTCCTTAACAATGCAGAATAACAAGTGGGTCTGTTCAGCTGAGTGTTCCCATTCTGCCAAATGTGGAACACGGCCGCGCGAAGCCATACGAAAAAGCAACAGAGATCCCCGAGAGCCTTGCGTCGAGAGCTGCCAATTTCAGATCCTGGTAATGCATAGAATAGAATACCTTTGTTGTCGTCGTACATAATTGTGCATGAGCGAGCAGACCTGGTGTGCATCACCTGGTTGGATGAGGCTGGAGGTGTCGATCTGACCCAGCTTTGTCCGCCAGGCTTCTCCGTGCAGCACCAACCGAGATCGGGAGGGCGGGGAGGCGGGGTCGCAGTGGTCTATAAGGAGTCCCTCTCCCTCACCAAGTGCCCCATCCCGCAGTCAACAAGCTTTGAAGCTGCCCACCTGAAGGTAGGGGACCGGGACAGAATAGGGATTCTGTTAGTGTACCATCCACCCCGCTGCACTACAGCAGTGTTTCCCAAACAGTGTGCCGGGGGTTGGAGTCCAAACCACCCAGAGGGCCGAAGTTTTCCCATGCCTGCTTTAGGGACCTTAAAGTGGTGAGCCTCCTTCCAACATTGTGATTCCGGATAGAAAACAAACAACAACATAACATGACATTGTTTGGGTCCACAGTGCTCTCTGGGTGTAGGTGAACTACAGCTTCCAAACTCAAGGTCAGTTCCCAAGCAAACCCTTTCAGTACTTTCTGTTGGTAATGAGAGTTCAATATGCCAAGTTTGGTTCAATTCCATTGTTGCAAGAGTTCAGGATGCTCTTTGTTTGTTTGTTAACTATAAATCCCAGAAACTGTAACTCCCAAATGTCAAGGTCTATTTTCCCCCAAACTCCATCCGTGTTCACATTTGGGCATACTGAGTATTCATGCCAAATTTGGTCCTGATCCAACATTGTTTGAGTCCACAGCGCTCTCTGGATATAGGTGAACTACAACTCCAAAACTCAAGGTCAATGCCCACCAAACTCTTCTAGCATTTTCTCTTGGTTATGGGAGTTCTGTGTGGGAAGTTTGATTCCATTCCATCATTGGTGCAAGAGTTCGGAATGCTCTTTGATTGCGGGTGAACTATAACTCCCTTTCTGTGTGTGTGTCTTTCTGCCATTCCTGCCAGGATGTCTATGTTGTGTTCATTGAAACAGGCCCAGGTTTCACACTGAGTGTATAGATATATTTAAAAACACAGTAACTATATGTATTACTGTGTCAGAGTGTCATTTTGTGTCATTTTGGTTGGTGGTGCGCCCCAGGATTTTGCAAATGTAAAAAGTGTGCCGCGGCTCAAAAAAGGTTGAAAAACACTGCACTGCAGTCTCCCAACCTGAGCTAGCTAGGTTGGTCTCGAGCCTGGCATTGGAGTCTCAATGGCTCATTGTGCTGGGAGACTTCAATGTCCATGCCAAGGCCAACGTATCAGGATGTTGCACCTCAGATCGCGGACAGGCTGCAGGCTCGGGGCGGATAACAGTAGAATATCTCTCGGCATTACTTCGCGAACGAAGATTCAGGAAGGACTCATCCCACGCTTTTTACAAGCGCGTTGATGACTAAAAAGGCCAATCTGAGATAGGCAAGTTCGGTTGCAGAAAGCGCAGCAGAAAGTCTCCTTGGGTGATGTTTTTCCAAGTTGCGGTTCTTTCTGCGTTGTCGTTTCTCTTGAGACCCATTCGGCGTGTCTTCTCGAAAGAGGCCGCAGCATTGTGGATAGTGCTTCTCCATGCCTCCCGATGTGAGGCCAGGGTGGACCATTGTTGGTGATCAATCTGGCCAAGCCTGAGATGTTGTTTCAGGAGTCCTTGTATCTCTTTGGGGCGCTCTCTTGCGCTGACCCGTGGCGAGTTCACCGTAGAGTAGTATCTTTGGGAGGCGGTGGTCCTCCATCCTAGAGACGTGCCCTGCCCAGCGCAGCTGTGTTCTCAATAGCATGGCCTCAACGCTGGTGATCCCTGCTTGCTCAAGGACAGCAACATTCGTCACATAGTCGGTCCAGTGTATATTTAGGATTGTGCGAAGACAGCGCTGATGAAAGCTCGAGGAGTCGTAGGTGTTGGCGATAGGTGACCCATGTTTCAGACCCATAGAGGAGAATGGACAGTATGATAGCTCTGTACACACTGATTTTGGTGCTTTGTCTCAGGTGCTTGTTGCTCCAGACTCTTTTGTGAAGCCTTCCGAATGCACTATATGCCTTTGATAATCTGTGATCTATCTCTTTGTCAATCTTGGCGTCTGAAGAGATGATGCTTCCCAGGTAGGTGAACTGCTGAACGGACTTAAGCACAGATGTGCCTATGCTGACGTGAGGATGGTGGTGTTCTTCCTGTGGTGCGGGCTGGTAGAGGACTTCTGTTTTCTTCAGGCTGACTTCCAGCCCAAACAGCTCTGCAGCTGCTGCAAAGCAGGATGTGAGGCGCTGCAGGGCTGCTTCTGAATGGGCGACAAGGGCAGCATCGTCAGCAAAAAGTAGCTCACGGACTAGATAGTTTAGAGTCTTAGTGCGAGCCCTCAGGCGGCTTAAGTTGAACAAGCTACCATCAGTACGATAGCGTATATATATGCCGTCTTCTTCTTGTAGGTCTGCCATAGCCCTTTGGAGCATCATGCTGAAGAAGATTGTAAATAGGGTTGGTGCAAGAACACAACCTTGTTTCACTCCATTAGTTATGAGAAAGGGCTCCGAGAGAGCATCGCCATATCTGACTTGACCGTGCTGGCCCTCATGTAACAGGACAATCATTTTGAGGAACTTGGGGGACATCCTATACGTTCCAGGATCTGCCACAGACCTTTCCTGCTCACAGTGTCGAAGGCTTTGGTGAGGTCGACAAATGTTACATAGAGTCCTTTGTTCTGCTCTCTACATTTCTCTTGCAGTTGTCTAAGGGCAAAAACCATATCTGTGGTGCTCCTATTTGCTCTGAAGCCGCATTGGCTTTCAGGGAGAAGTTCTTCTGCAATAGCCGGAACTAATCTGTTCAGGAGTATCCTTGCAAGGATTTTTCCAGCAATGGAGAGCAGTGTTATACCTCGATAGTTTGAGCAATCGGGTTTTGTTCCCTTTTTCTTATACAGGGTGATGATAACTGCATCTCGGAGATCTGATGGCAGTTCACCTTTTTCCCAGCAACTCACAAGGAGCTCGTGGAATTTAGCATGCAGTACATGACCTCCCTGTTTGCAAGCTTCAGGTGGGATTCAAACGATCACGGCAGCCTTGCCATTTTCAACTGCTGTATGGCCTCAATGGTCTCTTCCAGAGTGGGAGCTGTGTCCAGTTCATTTTTCATTGGTTGTTGTATCATGTGTTGGATAGCTGAACCTTGGCTAGCCAACCAGGTAGACGGGGATGAGCTTTCGTTAGGCCACCTTTTCTAGGCCCCTCTCCATACGGAGCAAGCAGTGCTCTCCTTAAAAAAGGCTGCTTGGTCGTTCAGGATGCTGCCGAACAAGACTGTCATCTCCGGGTCAGTCTCGAGCGACCAAAGTCCTGAACCGCCTGCATGCAGGGTTGGGTCTGCGGCTTCCAGTGCATCTTTACACCTACCGTTTCGTCTCTCGCCTATCGCTACAGGGCTTTTTCGGAAGTTGGATGTGTCCTTCGAGCCTGTGCAATGGATTTTTCTGGTGGAGCGCAGCGTGCACAGAACTGGCCTCACCCTTTAAACCAAAGGTTCATCTGCCAGGGCCTAGCAAGCTTGGACGGTGGCAGCGAGGTCCTCAGGCCGTAGGTTTGGTTCGAGTTTCCTTCTCTTAGATGGTTGACCTTACAGGGTTAGACGAGCACCATCTGCCCGGGTTTGAAATCAGAGTTTTCCTTCTCTTAGGATGGTTGCCAAAAGGCTAGAGAGCCCATCCTGCCCGTTGACGCTCTTTGTCAGACCCTTCGGTTGTGACCTGTCTGGCATGGGAGGCCCTACCGCCGGCTATTATGCCACCGCCAGCATAGCTCACAACTTTACTAGGGTACGCAAGCCTCTCCCCCACTGCAAGGGGGCGCCAATGGAGAGGACAGTAGAATATACATGGGCATCATGTCACAGACATGTAGCCCTACATAAAAACATAAAAACAGTTAAAACACAATCCAACGAATTCCAAAATGCAGGGGGCATACAAAGGTTTTAAAGTATGCTGTCCATTAAGACCTAAGTAAATGCTAGGCCGAAAAGGGCGGTCTTACAGGCCCTTCTGAAGGGGACTAGTTCCAGGATAGCTCGGGTACTGCCCGGTAGCGAGTTCCACAGCACTGGAGCTGCCGCGGAAAAAGCTCTCTGTCGAGTCGCGGATAGGTGGCAGGAGCGGACTGATGGTATAGTCAGTAAGTTGTATTCCTCTGACCGCAGTGATCT
This sequence comes from Anolis apletophallus, assembly GCA_030556195.1. Lineage (NCBI taxonomy): Eukaryota > Metazoa > Chordata > Lepidosauria > Squamata > Anolidae > Anolis > Anolis apletophallus. The sequence continues at coordinate 29,350 of JARBWK010000088.1, read as the reverse complement.
CGGCGGTAGATACGGGGTAAGGCGGTCCCTCAGGTACGCAGGCCCTAGGCCGTGCAAGGCCTTAAAGGTTGATACCAACACCTTGAAGACAATTCGGTACTCAATAGGAAGCCAGTGCAGTTGCCGAAGGATGGGCGTGATATGCTCCCTTACTGACGTACCCGTCAGCAGGCGAGCGGCGGCGTTCTGCACTAGCTTGAGTTTCCGGATTGTCGACAGGGGAAGACCAACGTAGAGGCGTTACAGTAGTCTAGTCTCGAGATGACCGTCGCTTGGATTACCGTCGCCAGGTCGTTCCTGGACAGGTAGGGTGCCAGTCGCCTAGCCTGTCGTAGGTGATAGAAGGACCCCCTGCAGACCGCGGAGACCTGAGCCTCCATGGTCAGCAGGGAGTCCAGCTGAACACCCAAGCTCTTAACCGAAGATGACGGGCTAAGCTGCTCGCCATCCAAGGTAAGCAACCGGCACCCACCCAGGCCAGGGCGACTGAGCCACAGAATCTCCGTCTTCGACGGGTTCACCCTCAACATGACTTTCCAAGCTGAATGTAGCTTCAGGTCTGGCTAGAATCACCCGGGCACAATCTATTTATTTATTTATTTATTTATTTATTGTTCAATCTTGTATTCCGCTCCTCCCTGCAGGCTAGGGGCGGATAACAACAATAAAATGGGCGAGCATGTCACAGACATGTAGCCCTACAGTAAAAACATAAAACACATTAAAACACAATTACATCACATCATAGTGTAGAGGACGACCAGGCACTTTCTTAGACCAGAGTGTCCAATTGAAGGCTAATCCAAAGAGGGCAGTTTTGCAGGCCCTTCGAAAGGGGGCAAGCTCCGAAATGGCTCGGGTGCTATCCGGGAGAGAATTCCATAGCACCGGAGCTGCCACCGAAAACGCTCGTTGTCTGGTTGCCGACAGATGGCAGGAGCGGATTGATGGTACTAGCAACAGATTCTGTTCATCTGAGCGCAGTGATCTCGGGGGAACGTACGGGGTAAGGCAGTCCCTCAGGTACGCAGGCCCTAGACCGTGCAAGGCCTTAAAGGTTAAAACCAACACCTTGAAGGCAATTCGGTACTCAATGGGAGCGAGTGCAGTTGCCGTAAGATGGGAGTAATGTGCTCTCTCAGTGGTGCTCCCACCAGCAAGCGAGCAGCGGCATTCTGCACTAGCTTGAGTTTCCGGATTGTCGACAAGGGAAGGCCAACGTAGAGGGCGTTACAGTAGTCCAACCTCGAGATGACCGTCGCTTGGATTACCGTGGCCAGGTCGTTCCTGGACAGGTAGGGGGCCAGTCGCCTAGCCTGTCATAGGTGGAAGAAGGATGTCCTGCTGACCATAGAGACCTGCGCCTCCATGGTCAGCGAGGAGTCCAGCTGCACACCCAAGCTCTTAACCAAAGGTGACGGGCTAAGCTGTCCGCCATCCTGGGGGGTCCCCCGGCGGCGCCTCCCTCCTTTGCAAGGCATCGCAGCAGCGGCTGAAGCCAGCGCAAGCTTCCGTGGCTGCCGCGATGCCTTGGAAGGGAGGGGGTCCCCCGCGGCGCCTCTCTCCCTTCCAAGGCATCCCGGCAGCAGCTGAAGCCGGCGAAACCGCCAGCTTCATCTGCGGCTAGGATGCCTTGGAAGGGAGGGGGGGTGCCCCGTGGCTCCTCCCTCTCCCCCAAAGCTTCCCGGCAGCCGGGCGGGGCCGGGCCAGGGGCATGGCTGGGAGGCGTGGCCGGGGCGGGGCCAGGGCGGGGGCCAACGCCCCCAGGTCATCAGTGACCTGGAATCCGCCCTTGGCCGGTTAGAAGTTGGACAGCACTGGTCTAGCCAATATGCAACTTAATTCAGTGTGCAAACCTTAGAGTTCAATATGGAACTGAATTGATATTAAATTTTACACACATATGCTACATTCCTTCTCCTTGCATATGTTACCATCCCTTCTTCCGTCTCCCGGCGAAGAGAAGCGAACACAGGCCAGATTGCGTTCCCTGCAAACCTGCCATTCTTGGAGAAAGCTGCCGGTGACCAGACTCTGCTGTCTGTCACACTTTTGGATAGTGAAAAGTAGGCATGAGAAAAAAGTTATGAAAATGATTCGTTTCGTAAGAAATTCGTAAGAAATGCTACTTTCGAGTATTTCCGCACCTGGAACGCCAACCAGGAAGTGGACTTTCTTTATAGAACTTCGGGGGCCAGGATTTTCTTAAGTGTCGTTATTAGGTCGTAAGGGGGGGGGGGGGGGCACCCTCCTTCTCTCTCACCACCCTCCCGCCTCCCTTGCCAATAAGTATTATGGCAAGGCAAGCCCTAAACTCGCTCCTTCTTTTGGCTGGAAGCCTGGAAAAATGTAAACAGAGAGGTTTACTCAGAAGTAAATCTGCAAAGGAGGGCACTTTGGATGAAGGGCCCTCCTTTGTGGATTTACTTCTGAGTAAACCTCTCTGTTTACATTTTTTCCAGGCTTCCCTGCCTCTCCTGCCTGCCAGGATCTAAGGCATCAAAGAGTATTGGGGTGAGAAACCAACCTAATGTATCGTAGAATGAATGCTACTGTAAGTGCCTAATATTATAAGTAATCCAACTGGTCATACCTACATTCCATGCACATGCAATAATACAGCAGTAATAACAATAACAAGAGGTAAAATTCAAACCGAAGTATTCTGACTGGTCTCTCCTCATGCGATGCAAACGGGGCTGGGAAATTAGCCGGGGGAAAAGCCAGCGTTTTCTGCTTGGGAGCACACATACATATTCTTGGGAGGGGGATTTGCTGCAGAATCTTCTCTATGAGGCCGGGATTCTGCAACAAATCCCCCCTCCCAAGAATATGTAGGTGTGTGCTCCCAAGCAGAAAACGCTGTCTTTTCCCGGGCTAATTTCCCGGGCTCCCAGAGAAGAGCCCGTTTGCACCGCATGAGGCAGGGACCAGTCAGAATACTTCGGTTTGAATTTTACCTCTTCTTATACCCATTGTATTTTACTGTGCCCTTCGGCTCCTGTAAGCCGCCGCGAGCCTCAGGGAGTCGGCGGCATAGAAGCCTGAAAAATAAATAAATAAATAAATTGTTATTACTGCTGTATTATTGCATGTGCATAGAATGTAGGTATATGACCAGCCTGGGCAAACTTGGGCCCTCGCTCCCTGGGGATTGGGGTGAGAGAGAGGCAGCGAGGAGCCGGGGGCTCCTACTCCTTTTCTTTTGCTGCTTCAATGCATAGAATACCCGCTCCCTCCCTCCTTCCCTCCCTCCTTCCTATTTGGAGAGTCCCATCTAGAATTCAGTGTGATTTATTCAAGTTTTGGCCTACACCAGGGCTGTCCAACTTCTACTGGCCCAGGGGCCTGAATTCCGGTCACTGATGACCTGGAGGGCCGTAGGGTCTGCCCCCGGCCCTGGCTCCGCCCCCACCCCGGCTCCGCCCTCTCCCCCAGCACCCTCTCCCCTTATTTTAATTTAATATTAAATATATTTAATTCCATCCTCTCCTCTCCCCTTATTTTTATTTAATATTAAATATATTTAATTCCATCCTCCCTCCCCTTATTTTTATTTAATATTAAATATATTTAATTCCATCCTCTCCTCTCCTTATTTTTATTTAATATTAAATATATTTACTTCCATCCTCTCCACTCTCCTTATTTTTTTATTTAATATTAAATATATTTAATTCCATCCTCCCCTCTCCCCTTATTTTTATTTAATATATTTAAATATATTTAATATTAAATATATTTAATTCCATCCTCCCTCCCCTTATTTTTATTTAATATTAAATATATTTAATTCCATCCTCCTCCCCCTTATTTTAATTTAATATTAAATATATTTAATTCCATCCTCCTCTCCCCTTATTTTTATTTAATATTAAATATATTTAATTCCATCCTCCCCTCCCCCTTATTTTTATTTAATATTAAATATATTTAATTCCATCCCCCCTCCCCCTTATTTTTATTTAATATTAAATATATTTAATTCCATCCTCTCCTCTCCCCTTATTTTAATTTAATATTAAATATATTTAATTCCATCCTCCCCTTATTTTTATTTAATATTAAATATATTTAATTCCATCCTCCTCCCCTATTTTTATTTAATATTAAATATATTTAATTCCATCCTCCCCCCCTTATTTTTATTTAATATTAAATATATTTAATTCCATCCTCCCTCTCCCCTTTATTTTTATTTAATATTAAATATATTTAATTCCATCCTCTCCCTCCCCTTATTTTTATTTAATATTAAATATATTTAATTCCATCCTCCCTCCCCTTATTTTTATTTAATATTAAATATATTTAATTCCATCCTCCCCTCCCCCCTTATTTTTATTTTAATATTAAATATATTTAATTCCATCCTCTCCTCTCCCATTATTTTAATTTAATATTAAATATATTTAATTCCATCCTCCCCTCTCCCTTTATTTTTTTATTTAATATTAAATATATTTAATTCCATCCTCCTCCCCCTTATTTTAATTTAATATTAAATATATTTAATTCCATCCTCCCCCCCTTATTTTTATTTAATATTAAATATATTTAATTCCATCCTCCCCTCCCCCCTTATTTTTATTTAATATTAAATATATTTAATTCCATCCTCCCTCTAACCCTTATTTTTATTTAATATTAAATATATTTAATTCCCTCCTCCTCCCCTTATTTTTATTTAATATTAAATATATTTAATTCCATCCTCCCTCTCCCCTTATTTTTATTTAATATTAAATATATTTAATTCCATCCTCCCTCCCCTTATTTTTATTTAATATTAAATATATTTAATTCCATCCTCCCCTCCCCTTATTTTTATTTAATATTAAATATATTTAATTCCATCCTCCCCTCCCCCTTATTTTTATTTAATATTAAATATATTTAATTCCATCCTCCCTCCCCCTTATTTTTATTTAATATTAAATATATTTAATTCCATCCTCTCCCCTTATTTTTATTTAATATTAAATATATTTAATTCCATACACCTCTCTCCCCTTATTTTTTATTTAATATTAAATATATTTAATTCCATCCTCCCCCCCCCCTTATTTTTATTTAATATTAAATATATTTAATTCCATCCTCCCCCTCCCCCTTATTTTTATTTAATATTAAATATATTTAATTCAATCCTCCTCCCCCTTATTTTTATTTAATATTAAATATATTTAATTCCATCCTCTCCTCCCCCCTTATTTTTATTTAATATTAAATATATTTAATTCCATCCTCTCCTCCCCCCTTATTTTTATTTAATATTAAATATATTTAATTACACCCTCCCCCTTATTTTAATTTAATATTAAATATATATAATTCCATCCTCCCCCTCCCTTATTTTTATTTAATATTAAATATATTTAATTCCATCCTCCCTCCCCTTATTTTTATTTAATATTAAATATATTTAATTCCATCCTCCCCTCCCCTTATTTTTATTTAATATTAAATATATTTAATTCCATCCTCCCCTCCTTATTTTTATTTAATATTAAATATATTTAATTCCATCCTCCCCTCCCCTTATTTTAATTTAATATTAAATATATTTAATTCCATCCTCCCTCCTCCCCTTATTTTTATTTAATATTAAATATATTTAATTCCATCCTCCCCTCCCCTTATTTTTATTTAATATTAAATATATTTAATTCCATCCTCCCCCCTTATTTTTTATTTAATATTAAATATATTTAATTCCATCCTCTCCTCTCCCCTTATTTTTTATTTATTTTAATATATAAATATATTTAATTCCATCCTCCTCTCCCCCTTATTTTAATTTAATAATAAAAAAATTTAAATCCATCCTCCCTCCCCCATATTTTTAATATATCCATCTCCCCTATTTCATCTTTAAATATATTTAATTTTCTCCCCTTATATTTTAAATACATGAGGGAGATGGGGGAGATGGGGAAGGGAGCCCTGAGGGCCCCTGCTTCGGCCTACCTTTTCCAAACGCGCAGGATCAGGAGTACCCGGACGACGGGAGGCGGCGACCGACTGAGTTGAAGAAGGTCCTAATCGCGTCTGTGGGCCTCAGCGATCCAGTAGTAGAGTAGCCGAAGAGTATCGCGAGAATACGTTGACAGCGAAATCCCGTGTGGATTGCGTATTCTCGCGATACTTGCTCCCAACCCGGAAGTAGGTATTTTTTAAAATTATTTATTTTTATTTTTATTTTATTTTTCAATTTTTATTTTTTATTAAAAAGCTTAGGGGGCCATATTGAAGGGGCTGGGGGCCGTATATGGCCCCCGGGCCGCCAGTTGGACAGCCCTGGCCTACACCTCCCAGAAATCCCAGCCAATTTACCAGCTGTTAGGATTTCTGGGAGTTGTAGGCCAAAGTACTAACGAAATTCGTTAGTAATTAAGTTACATTTTAGAACTTTTTGGGACATTTTTTGTAAGTCTTTGATATACTAATCAAAAAAATCCCCCAATTAGATTCTGATTTGCTATTTTTGGGTTCTAAACCATGCCTAGTGAAGTGAAAAGGTCTCTTATATAGCAATGTTTTACTGTTGTTCTTCCAAAAAGTTGTAAAGGTTGTTTTTCAATCTAAAACATGCTGACTCGATCGGTTCTGCGCAGATGTTAGTTTTCCTTCATTAAGTGCTTGCTTCCTTAACTTCAATAATTATTGCCTTTGACTATGTAAACATGTTGTTTTCAACCAAGGGTTAGGTAATCATTGTCTCTGGTCATGTCGGCAGTTCTCACCAGCAGTTTAGTAGTTTTTCTTTCATCGGCCTTTTGCTTCTCCATAATGCCATTTTTGATAGGATGGTGTCTTCAGTCTTGGCCGGACTCAGTCATACACCTTTCGTTCAATTTCATTCAATCCACACCTCATATTTATCAAAGCCAACGGGATTTTGGCCTGCATAAATACGAGACTCGTAGTAGTCTAGTGCAGGGCTGTCCAACTTCTACCGGCCCAGGGGCCTGATTTCTGGTCACTGATGACCTGGGGGGGCCAAAGGGTCAGCCCCCACCCCCGGCTCCGCCCCCGCCCCACCACTCCCCCGGCTCCAATTTACTTCCAAATCATAAGAGGCATCCATACAATCAAATATAACCTTTTACTAAGGGGAAATGTAGGGAGGGAATACATAAGGGGCATCCATACACAATTACATCATAATAACATGAAGGTTAGCCTACCTTCCCAAACGCGCGGGATCCAGGAGTAGCCGGACCACGAGCAGAGGCGACGACCGACCGAGGCAGCAGCCGAGAAGGGCCAAATCGCATCTGCGTGGGCCGCAGGGATTGGCAGCCGAGATTTCGGCAACAGGGAGTATCGCGAGACTCACGGAAGCCACACGGGATTTCGCTCTCAACGCGAGATCACGCCTGCGTTGAGAGCGAAATCCCGTGTGGCTTCCGTAGTCTCGCGATACTTGCTCCGGAACCCGGAAGTGGGTAATTTTTAAAAATATTATTATTTAATTTATTTTTTATTTTTATTTTTATTAAAAAGCTTAGGGGGCCGCAGGGAAGGGGCTGGGGGGCCATATACGCCCCCCCCCCCCGGGCCGCCAGTTGGACAGCCCTGATCTAGTGCCTAGATCCAGGGAAGTCATGCTCCCTGTGCTCTATTCTGCCTTGGTTAGACCACACTTGGAATATTGTGTCCAATTCTGGGCACCACAATCGAAGAGAGATATTGACAAGCTGGAATGTGTCCAGAGGAGGGCGACTAAAATGATCCAGGGTCTGGAGAACGAGCCCTATGAGGAGCGGCTTAAAGAGCTGGGCATGTTTAGCCTGAAGAAGAGAAGGCTGAGAGGAGACATGATGAGGGCCATGTATAAACATGTGAGAGGAAGTCATAGGGAGGAGGGGCAAGCTTCCTTTCTGCTGCCCTGGAGACAATATGGAGCAATGGCTCCAAACTACAAGAAAGGAGATGCCACCTGAACATTAGGAAGAACTTCCTGACTGAGAGCCGTTCAGCAGTGGAACTCTCTGCCTCAAGAGTGTGGTGGAGGCTCCTTCTTTGGAGGCTTTGAAGCAGAGGCTGTATGGCCATGTGTCGGGGGTGCTTTGAATGCGATTTTCCTGCTTCTTGGCAGAATGGGGTTGGACTGGATGGTGGCCCAGGAGGTCTCTTCCAACTCTGGGATTCGATGATTCTACGGCAGAAGTCTGTTCAAGCTGTTTTATTTTCTTGGACTCTCTCTCTCTAACCCAGGGGTGGGCAACCTACGGCCCGCGGGCCGGATTCGGCCCGGCCCAGGGAGAAGAGCTTCGGGGGCGGGGCCAAGAAGAAGGGGTGCCGCTGCCGCCATCCCATCGTAGCGGCTTTGGAGTGCCTGACATACCTTTGGAGCGGCGGCTTTGGAGTGGCTGGCGATCCGGACCTGCAGTGGGAGCACTCGGCGGGGCTGATCGCCCTGGTGACCCGGAAGACTTGATTGTCTTCCGGGTCGCCAGGTCAAATAAGCCACCTCAGATTGCCGACTGCTCCCGCTGCAGGCCCAGGGATGGCAGGCACTCCATAGCAGGGCGATCAGCTGGAGAACGGCTGGAGGCAGGAGTGGGAGGAGGCCTGCAGCCTCCGATCGCCTACTGCTCTGCTCTCCTCTGCTGCGGCGGCGGCTGGGTCTGCTTTGCCATCCTCTGGGCTGGGTCCATTGGACCATTCCATCTTGGTTCGCACCTTGCCTTCTTGAATTTTATTTTAGTGGTTTTTATTATTATTTTATAATAATAATTTAATAATAATAATAATATAATGTAATAAATAATATAATATAAAGTTATATTATAATTTCAATATATTATAATGTTTATATACTGTATATACTATAACAGTGTTTTTCAACCTTTTCTGAGCTGCGGCACACTTTTTACATTTACCAAATCCTGGGGCACACCACCAACCAAAATGACACAAAATGACACTCTAACACAGTAACACATAGAGTTAATATGGTTTTAAATGTATTTATACACTCAGTGTGCAACCTGGGCCTGTTTCGATGAACGCAACATAGACATCCTGGCAGGAATGGCAGAAAGACACACAAAATGACACTCTAACACAGTAATACATATAGTTAATATGTTTTTAAATGTATTTATACACTCAGTGTGAAACCTGGGCCTGTTTCGATGAACACAACATAGACATCCTGGCAGGAATGGCAGAAAGACACACAAAATGACACTCTGACACAGTCATACGTATAGTTAATATGTTTTTAAATGTATTTATACACTCAGTGTGAAACCTGGGCCTGTTTCGATGAACGCAACATAGACATCCTGGCAGGAATGGCAGAAAAACACACAAAATGACACTCTAACACAGTAATACATATAGATAATATGTTTTTAAATGTATTTATACACTCAGTGTGAAACTCGGGCCTGTTTCGACGAACACAACATAGATATCCTGGCAGGAACGGCAGAACGACGCAAACTTCCCACACAGAACTCCCAGAACCAAGAGAAAATGCTATAAGAGTTTGGTGGGCATTGACCTTGAGTTTTGAAGTTGTAGTTCACCTATATCCAGAGAGCGCTGTGGACTCAAACAATGTTGGGTCAGGAAAAACTTGGCATGAATACTCAATATGCCCAAATGTGAATACAGACGGAGTTTGGGGAAAACAGACCTTGACATTTGGGAGTTGCAATTTCTGGGATTTATAGTTACACAATCAAAGAGCATCCTGAACTCTTGCAAAAATGCGATTGAACCAAACTTGGCATATTGAACTCTCATTACCAACAGAAAGTACTGAAAGGGTTTGCTTGGGGAAAAAGTGTTCAGCAGGAGGGGTAAGAAAGGGTATTGGAGGTTCCAATTTCCCACGGCACACCTGATGACCGCTCACGGCACACTAGTCTGCCATGGCACACTGGTTGAGAAACACTGTACGATAATATAATAATTATGATATTACTACTAAGGATGTATGAATATTTCTTGATATATTAATATGTTAATATTAATGATGTGTAATATATAGTAAATATAGTAAATAAATAAATAAATAATGTAGATTAGAATGCAGTTCCGCCTTTAGGTGCGGCCCTCCATAATATTTTTGGCTCTCGTGTGGCCCCTTGGAAAAAATAATTGCCCACCCCTGCTCTAACCCTTTCCGTATTATTATTTTTCCGCGGCTTGATGCAATATGGTTTTTTTTCCCCGCCAGGCCCACCTGGATCTTCGGGACCGAAAGGGGCGCCAGGACCTGTCGGACCACCTGGGCTCCAGGTAGGCTGCCATCTTATGAATGTGAATTGAGCGAAGCTCGAAGAGAGTTAGAAGGGAAGATTGAGGCTGCAGGGAGGGGGAATTGGAGTATTTCCGAAGGTTGCGGCAGCAGGAGCCAGGCCCGGATTACCCATAAGGCCACCCGAGGACATGGCCTCGGGCGGCACGTTTGGGGGGCAGCGGATCCGTACCCCCATTTTTTAAAAAAATCCCCCAAAAATTACCCAAAAAAGGGCGCATGCGCGGCCGCCCCCTCCCTTTGCTCTGCTCCCCAGGTCTGCTTTAGGAGGGAGGGAGGATCGGCTCCGCTCCTTGCTCCGCCCCTCCCCGCCTCCTCGCCGGATTGAAGGAAGGAGGGCGTGGCGAGGAGGAGAAAGAGGCGCCCTCCCGCCGCGCGTCCTGCGCGCTGCCCACCCCTTTTCGGCGGGGCTGGCGCGACACACAAGGGAGGAGGGGCGGCGGCAGGACTCCTCTGCCTCCTCCCTGGCGTGGCGTGAGGTTGCCAGGCAAGGAGGAGGAGGCAAAGCCGCGCCGGCGCCCCTCCTCCCTCGCGTGGCGTGACGACGCAAGGGAGGAGCGGCGGCGGCGCGGCTTCTCTCCGCCTCCGTGGCTTGGCGTCGCCAGGCAGGGGAGGCGGAGAGAAGTCACGCTGCCGGCCCTCCTCCCTTGCGTGGCGTGGTGACGCAAGGGAGGAGCGGCGGCGGCGCGGCTTCTCTCCGCCTCCCTGGCTTGGCGTCGCCAGGCAGGGAGAAGGAGGCGGAGAGAAGTCGCGCTGCCGGCCCTCCTCCCTTGCGTGGCGTGACGACGCAAGGGAGGAGCGGCGGCGGCGCGGCTTCTCTCCGCCTCCCTGGCTTGGCGTCGCCAGGCAGGGAGAAGGAGGCGGAGAGAAGTCGCGCTGCCGGCCCTCCTCCCTTGCGTGGCGTTACGACGCAAGGGAGGAACGGCGGTGGCGCGGCTTCTCTCCGCCTCCGTGGCTTGGCGTCGCCAGGCAGGGAGACGGAGGCGGAGAGAAGTCGCGCTGCCGGCCCTCCTCCCTTGCGTGGCGTAACGACGCAAGGGAGGAACGGCGGTGGCGCGGCCTCTCTCCGCCTCCGTGGCTTGGCGTCGCCAGGCAGGGAGAAGGAGGCGGAGAGAAGTCGCGCCGGCCCTCCTCCCTTGCGTGGCGTTACGACGCAAGGGAGGAACGGCGGTGGCGCGGCTTCTCTCCGCCTCCGTGGCTTGGCGCCGCCAGGCAGGGAGAAGGAGGTGGAGAGAAGTCGCGCTGCCGGCCCTCCTCCCTTGCGTGGCGTAACGACGCAAGGGAGGAACGGCGGTCGCGGCCTCTCTCCGCCTCCCTGGCTTGGCGTCGCCAGGCAGGGAGAAGGAGGCAGAGAGGAGTCGCGCTGCCGGCCCTCCCCTTGCGTGGCGTAACGACGCAAGGGAGGAGCGGCGGTGGCGCGGCTTCTCTCCGCCTCCGTGGCTTGGCGTCGCCAGGCAGGGAGAAGGAGGCGGAGAGAAGTCGCGCTGCCGGCCCTCCTCCCTTGCGGGGCGTTACGACGCAAGGGAGGAACGGCGGTGGCGCGGCTTCTCTCCGCCTCCGTGGCTTGGCGTCGCCAGGCAGGCAGAAGGAGGTGGAGAGAAGTCGCGCTGCCGGCCCTCCTCCCTTGCGTCGTCACACCACGCGAGGGAGGAGGGGCAGCGGCGCGGCTTCGCCTCCTCCTACCTGCCTGGCGACGCCACGTCACGCCAGGGAGGAGACAGAGAGGAGTCGCGCCAGCCCCGCCCGAAAGGTGGGCGGGGCACAGGACACGCGGCGGAAGGGCGCCTCCTTCTCCTCCTCGCCCCGCCCTCCTTCCTTCAATCCGGCGAGGAGGGGCGGAGCCGGGGGAGGGGCGGATAGGGGCGGAGGCAGACCCTTTGGCCTAGGGCGGCAAAAGGGCCTGATCCGGGCCTGGCAGGAGCGCAATGTCCGGATCGAGGGAAGTTATCGTCCCGCTCCGTTCTGCTTTGGTTGGACCTTCTCACCTGGACTTATTTTATTTATTTATTTATGTATTTATTTATTTATTTATTTATTCGAACTTCTATCACCGCCACTCCCCAGCGGCTCGGAGCGGTTCACAAGTTGAATATACAAAACAATAGGCGACGAACAAGACAAAACAACATCCAGAAAGGGAAGAGGGGGAAAAGGGACGACAGAGGCAGGGTTTGGGGTATGGCGAGGGGGTGTTCAGGTAAACCTAAACTAACCCCACCATGCCATCGAAGGATGGAAGCCTGGGAGGACCTAGGGAGATCTCTCTCAGCTGGCCACAGGAAAGAAGAGTGGCTTGGCTTCCTCCGTCCCGCAGTCTGATAGAGGAGGTCAGACCTACTGAACGAGTGTCTATCGTCGGCTTCAGGCAAGTCCGGTGGAGGTCGCGACGCTCGAAGTCTGAACGCCAAAAGGTTCTGGGGCGAAATGATCGCCTGGACCTGGGCTCAGGGTGGGAGGGTCTCCTCTCTCTCGGACAGCTGGCCGAGAATGTGGCAGGTCCGGGGGGTTGGCGGCCCCGACGTCGGTAGTCCCCAGCAGGGTCAGGGGGAGGGGGTCTAATACTCAGGGGCGATCCTATAAGATAGGCCAAGTAGGCGGCCGCCTAGGGCGCCATCTGGGAAGGGGGCGCCATCCTGGCCGCATGGGGCGCCATCCTGGCCCTGCCGATGTTCCTCAGACAGTGCTGCAGCTGCCTGCTTTTTGACCCCGGCCTTGTGGGCTCTGACGCCGCTTCTGGGCACACGCGGAGGTTTTCACGCAGGCGCAGTTGCTCCGGAGCTGAAGTTGAGCGCAGGAGCAACTGCACATGCGCGAAAACCTCCGCGCATGCCCAGTAGCTCCCTTGCGCAGAAGCCTGTAAGCAAAGCACTCCCTATCGGGCAGGCAGGGAGTGCTTCCCCTCTCCCTTTGTCTCCGCCGCGCGCGCGCGTTTGCGGGGAAGGAGAAAAGAATCAGTGAAGGAAGTGTAAGTGAAGGAATGAAGGAAGGGCTTTCCTCCTCCTCCTCCTCTGTGGCCTCTTCTCTCCCTCCTTCCTCTCTTCGGCTCTATTTCTATCGAGACCTGAGGGTTCTGAGGCTATGAGGAGTTGTGGGAGTTGGAGTCCAAAACACTTAGAAGGAGGGAGGGAGGGCCCAAGTGTGCCCAGGCCGCGCTGCCTGTATTCGACCTCATTTGAACATTTTGGCTGTTTTTCTATTTACATTTACATTGGGATCCTAATTTTGGACTTATGGGAGACTCCTATAGATTATGAGTCGGGTGGGAGGTCATATATTCTGATTTTGATGCATTTACATGGCATTTCTTGTGGATTATTATACAGTTCTGCTTAACATTGTCATACAATATAATACAAATACAATATAACAATAGAATAATGATATATTTTATACTACATGTAATATTACAAACAATATTGCAGTATAGTGGTATTGTACAAAACAGTAATATATAATAATTTTATTTTACTTTATTTTGGGTTATTTGAGTTTTATAGGAGTCATGAAAATATTTATTTATTTATTTTATTTATTTATTATTCTGGTTTCTATGCCGCCGACTCCCTGAGGCTCGCGGCGGCTCACAGGAACCGAAGGTACAACTACACACAAGCAATGCGATAAAACATCTAAGGCAATTAAACAGTTAAAACAGCAAAATACGAAACCCCCAGGTACAGTTCAGAGATTAGACAGCGTGACACCCCAGGACAGCGGCTAAAGCGGAACATGGGCAGGACCTACTCACCGAAGGCCTGCTTAAACAAATAGGTTTTGCAGGCGCGTCTCAACGGGAGCAGGTCCTTTATAGCCCGCGTTCCAGCCGGGAGGGCGTTCCACAGCGTAGGAGCTATCACGGAGAACGCCCTCCGGCGAGTAGATGTCAGTTTAGCCGATTTCGCCGAGGGTATCTCTAACAAATTAGCATCCTCGGAGCGTAGTGATCTCGGGGGACAGTGTGGGGTGAGTCGGTCCCTCAAGTACGCTGGCCCCAGGCCGTGCAAGGCCTTAAAGGTAAGAACCAACACCTTGAAGGAGATCCGGTGCTCGATTGGGAGCCAGTGCAGATCCTGCAAAACAGGTGTGATGTGGCGGCCTGCTGGGGTTCCAGACAGGAGCCGGGCGGCAGTGTTCTGCACCAGCTTGAGCTTCCGGGTCGCCGACAGAGGAAGGCCAACGTAGAGCGCGTTACAGTAATCCAGCCTTGAGATGACCGTAGCTTGGATCACCGTGGCCAGGTCATTCCGGGAGAGATAGGGGCCAGCGTCCGAGCCTGTCGCAGATGAAAAAAGCAACCTTGCTGACCGCGGAGACCTGGGCCTCCATGGTCAGCTGGGAGTCCAGATGGACCCCCAGGCTCTTAACGGAAGGCGATGGGCATAGCGCCACACCGTCAAGGGTCGGAAGCTGGACGTCTACACCACCCGAGCGGCCCGACCACAAGATCTCCGTCTTCGCCGGATTCACCCTCAACCTACTGGCTCGCAGCCATCCAGTAACGGCCTCGAGGCCGTGTTGGAAATTATCGGGGATGGATCCCGGCCTGCCCTCCATCCTCAGAATGAGCTGGGTGTCGTCAGCGTACTGGTGGCACTCCAGCCCATAACTCCGCACCAGCTGTGCAAGCGGCTGCATGTAGATGTTGAATAACAGAGGGGAGAGAATGGCCCCTTGCGGAACTCCACAAACTAATGAGGAGCCCTCGGAGACCACCCTCCCCTCCTCACACGCTGAGACCGCTGGTGGAGGAAGGAGGTCAGCCATTTAAGGGCTGTCCCCTCACTCCAGCCATGGCCAGGCGGTGGGTCAAAAAGATTGTGGTCGACCGTGTCAAACGCTGCCGTGAGGTCCAATAACACGAGCAGCGCAGACCCGCCTTGGTCGAGCTGGCAGCGGAGTTGATCTGTGATGGAGACCAGGACCGTCTCCGTCCCGTGCCCCGAGCGGAAGCCGGACTGGAAGGGGTCTAGCCATGTTGCATCATCTAAGAAGGACTGCAGCTGCTCCATTACGGCCCTCTCAACTTCCTTCCCCAGGTACGAGAGGTTCGACACTGGTCGGTAGTTGGAGGGAACCGCGGGATCTAGTGACGGTTTCTTCAGTAATGGAGCTACCACCGCCTCTTTCAAGCACTCTGGGAAGACTCCTTGCTCAAGGGAGCTGTTTACGATGTTCAACAGAGGCCCACGTAACCCCTCCAGGCACGATCTATCAAGCCAGGAGGGGCACGGGTCGAGGGAGCAGGTGGTAGGCCTGGTTGCAGCCACAATCTTATCAACAGCATCTGCGTCCAGTGGCCGAAACCGGTCGAGGGTGGGCCCGGCCGGTAGAGGATAATTTTATTTAAATAAATAATTTTATTATTTTATAATAATAATATAATAGAATGTTACATTATATTATAATGTCAATATATTATAATATAATTATATTGTAATGTAGTATAATATAATTGTGATATAATATAGTACGAGTATGGTATAATATATTGTATATACATTGATACAATATAATACTACTAATGGTATTGTGATATTATAATTGTATATTTGTTTTACATGGGGCAAAATAATGTTTTTTGGGGGGGCACCAAAATAATGTTCGCCTACCATTTAAAATTACCTTAGACCGCCCCTGCTAATACTCCCTGGCCTCCGCCGCCGTCTCCTCCGACGGCCATGAGGTTTTTTCTGTGAGGCGCCTCTAGGGATTGGATCCCCCAAAAAGAGGCATCTCCTGGGTCGGCTGCCCCCAATCCTGTCTCTCCCTGGTCGGTGCCATTGCTCCTCCCCAGGTCATCAACAGGCGGCGGGGCAGGCCGTGGTCCAGGCAGAGTTATGGGGGCCGCTGGCAGAACTGCCGAGGCCTCAAGCGCCTCCATCAGGAATCCCGGTGCTGGCCACCTGGGGGCGTCCATGGCCTCTGACAGGGGCTCCAGCTGTGATGGTCGATCCGGCCTGCAGCCTCCTGGGGGTGTGGCTGAGGCTATTGGGGTGGACGGGGGGCGTGGCCAGGGACGCTGAGCAGTCCAGGCTCAGCGCCATGTTGGATCCGCTGGCCCACGCCCCTCCCATCAGATCCAGGGGGGCCCGGTGCCCCAGCATCTCCCCCGGACACCCCCGCAGAGCAGCGGCTGCCCCAGCGGCTGTCTCGCCCCTTGGCGAAGGCGTCTCCTCCGGGGGCAAGCCCTCCCCAGTAAGTAAGGGCTCCTCTCCCGAGGGAGTGCTATGACGGGTCTCCACTCGCCTCTCCTCCTCTCGCTCCTCTCGTCGCCTTGGGTCTAACGAGCCCGGTCGCAGCGGGCCCAGAGGACCAACAGCAACTGCTGCATGCGCCGCTCTCTTCTCCCGGCCCAGAACTGAGTCCCGGCGAAGTGGGCTCACTGCCCCGTCTTGAGTTTTATGTATTTCAATAGTGTTATGTTTTATTGTTATATTTTATTAATAGTGTTATATTTTATCAGCTTATTCTGAGGATGGAGGGCAGGCCTGGATCTGTCCCCGATAATTTCCAGCGTTGCCTCGAAGCAGACCCGGATTACCCATAAGGCCACCCTAGGCCATGGCCTAAGGGCGCAAGCCAAGGGGGGCGCAATTTACACGGACCCCCAAAAAATGTTGAAACAATTCGAAACGCAACTTTCTCTCTCAGGGAGGGCGGGGAGAGCTGCTGCGGGCGGGGAGGAGGGAATGGCGCCACCCCGCCATCACCCCAGCCCCTTGTCAAGGAAGGAGGGCGCGAGGAGGAGGCGGAGGAAGTCCCGGGCAGGGCCGGCCCGCCCATTTCGCGGCCTACGCGGTTGCGTAGGGCGATTGTACCTGGGAACTGGAAGGCGCCGCTGCGCCGGCCGCCCGCCCGCCCGCGCTGCGCTCCGCAGCCAGCTGCGCCGCTGCGGCCGGGCGTCGCGCGGCCAGGTGGGACACCCTCGCTAGCGGCGGGCAGGACGGCACTGGCGCATGCTGCCGGCCGCGACGCTGCAGCGCGTCGTGCGCCACCGCTCGGGACGCACTCGCGGCCAGGTAGAACACCACCGCGCATGCGCGGCCGGGACATTGCCGCGCATGCGCACCACCACGCGGGGCGCACTCGCGGGGCCGCACGGAACGGCATCGTGCATGCGCGAGGGCGTCCAGGAGCCACAGGGGGAGCGCAAAAATAAGGTTTGCCTACCCCCCCCGGGAGAGGTGAGGCCGCCCCTGTCCCCGGGGGGGGGGAGCACCCTCCTTCCTTGAGTCAAGGAAAGAGGGCGTGCCTCGAGGCCCGGGGACTTCCCTTCCTCCCTCCTCCTCCTCGCTCCCTCCTTCCTTGACTCAAGGAAGGAGGCGGCCGTGAGGAGGAGGCAGAGGAAGCCCCACCCCGGGCTGCTGCACTGGGGCGCGGGCTTCCCTCTGCCTCCGCCTCCTCGCTCCCTCCTTCCTTGACTCAAAGGAAGGCACGCGGTGCCGCAAGGAGGAGTTTGGTGTTGCGGTAGAGGTTGGTTTGGGGGTGTAATTCCAAAGTGTGGCCTAGGGCGCCAAAAGGGCTTAATCCGGGCCTGCCTCGAAGCCATTACTGGATGGCTACGAGCCAGTAGGTTGAGGGTGAATCCAGCGAAGACGGAGATCTTGTGGCTGGGTCGCCCGGGCGATGGGGATGTCCAGCTTCCGACCCTGGACGGTGTGGCGTTATGCCCATCGCCTTCAGTAAAGAGCTTTGGGAGTCCACTTGGACTCCCAATTGACCATGGAGACTCTTAGTGGAAGCAAAGTAAGTGGCCGCCTCAGGGTGCCATGTGGCCAAGATCGCATCTGGCCACGGCCGCCATCATGCCACGCCATTGCTGCGGGCGGGTGGGCGGGAGAGCTCCGCCCGGCTGCAAAATGTTTCCTGGCTTGTCCTTTTCATCCTCTTGGGAGTGCTCTGCTTTAATAGCGCATGCGTGAAAGTTTCGCGCATGCGCTATTGGGACCGAGCGCTTCTGATGGGAGTGAGTTGCTAAACGCACTCCCAAGAGGCCGAAATGCAAATGTTCCCCCGTCCTTTTCATCCTCTTGGGAGTGTGTTTCACTACTCCCTCCACCAGAAGCGCTTAATCCCAATAGCGCATGTACGAAACTAGCTGTTTGCGCGCATGCGTGCTCTGGCGCACACACGTGCGCGCCATCATCACCACACAGAAGACCCAGGGGGCACCAAAAAAAGTTTGGCTTACTATAATTTTTTACCTTCATCCGGTCCTGTTGATGCTGATATTGATGTTGATATTGTTGATGTTGATGATATGATGATGTTGATGCTGCTGCTGATGTTGAGGATGCTGGTGTGGTTGATGTTGTTGATGATATATTTATTTATTTACAACAGGGCTGTCCAACTTCTACCGGCCCAGGGGCCTGACTTCCGGTCACTGATGGCCTGGGGGCCAAAGGGCCTGCCCCCGCCCTGGCTCCGCCCCCGCCCCCACCCCCGCCCCTCCCCCGGCTCCAATTTACTTACAATTCATAAGAGGCATCCATACAATCAAATATAATATTTTACTAAGGGGAAAGGCAGGGAGGGAATACATAAGGGGCATCCATACACAATTACATAATAATAACATAAAGGTTAGCCTACCTTCCCAAACGCGCAGGATCCAGGAGTAGCCGGACCACGAGCAGAGGCGACGACCGACCGAGGCAGCAGCCGAGAAGGGCCAAATCGCGTCTGCGTGGGCGCAGGGATTAAGTAGCCGAGATTTCGGCAACAGGAGTATTGCGGAAGCCACACGGGATTTCGCTCTCACGCAGGCGTGATCTCGCGTTGAGAGCGAAATCCGTGTGGCTTCCGTAGTCTCGCGATACTTGCTCCGGAACCCGGAAGTGGGTAATTTTAAAAAATATTATTATTTAATTTTTTATTTTTTTTTTTTATTAAAAAGCTTAGGGGGGGCGCAGGGGAAGGGGCTGGGGGGCCGTATGCGGCCCCCGGGCCGGCAGTTGGACAGCCCTGATTTACAGCATTTATATGCTGCCCTTCTCACCCCGAAGGGGACTCAGAGCGGCTTACAAGTCATATGTACATACAGCATACTACATTATTAGCATAGTACTAATACACAAATCATACATTGTTGCTGGGAGGAGGGACTCTGATGTCACAGGAGACAAGATGGAACCGTCTTACCGGCTGCTCTTCCTCTGGTGATGATGCTAATGATGTTGATGACCCTGATGTTGATGACCATGATGTTGATGGTAATGATGATGTTGCTGCTGAAGATACATGTTTCATTGGAAGTTCCTTTCTAACTTGGCCTGCTCCCCGTGTAGGGCATCCCTGGTTCTGCTGGGCAACCTGGCTCCAAAGGATCCAAAGGAGACCGAGGCGAAAGGGTAGGTTGTTTTATGCTGTTGTTTTGGTGTTGTGAGCCGCCCCGAGCCCACCGGGAGTGGCGGCATAGAAGCCGAATAATAAATAAATAAATAAAATAAAATAAAATAAAATAAATAAATAAATAAATATATCATAATCATCTATATATATAAAAAGGAAGTGGTCGTGCAACGGGCCAAATGCACGCCAAAACTACATTTCCCACACACACAACAAAACACAGGGCCACTCATCCGCACCCCGAGGTACAAACTCCACCCACTGAAACACCCCAAAATCCAACACAACACCCCCAAAACATCCCCTCCAAAACAACATTGACACGCATGCGCAAAACACCCCAGACACACAACATGGCCACCATAAACACATCACAATACCAAGCATGCGCAACATCCGACGCCATGCCCCCCTCCTCTGCCGCTTACAGAACACTCCTGAGACCAAGGAAACCACATCCTCCATGCGGCTCCCGGACCCCACCAGCACGGCCGCCGCATGCAACTCAACACCAACATCCCGCGCACACCAACCCACCCACCCCCCACCACAATGCAGGACAGAGGGAGAGCCATCGCGCAGGCGCACACTGACTTCCCCCCCACCCCCCACCCATCCCCCTCTCTCCCCACACACCAGCAACTGCACCGCCACACCAGCGGCGCCCAACCAGCCTCCTCCACCGCCTCACAGAGGGAGACCCACAGCCGCTCTCCGCCGCATCGGCCGCTTCTGGGGTTCTCCGGGGAAGCAACACTTACAAAACCCCAAAAAACTACAAAAAAACCTGGCGGCCGAACCGCTTCCGGTCCGGCAAAAAAGGCTCCGACGGAAGTCAATCCATCAGGAAAAGGGTCCGGCCGGAAACTGACGCCCAAACAATGCAGACCGGAGGTCCCGCCCCCTCCTGGCCAGAAGTGCCGCCAGGAAAGATGGCGGCCGCCATGGAACACCGGCTACCACACGGAGACCTCCTGGTTACTCCGAGAAGATTCCGCGCCCCTGAGCCTGCCCTCCGGAGGACGGAGGGTGAAGAAGGACGAGGCGTGGGGACGCTACCCGCGCTACTGCCCTCCGGATGGCAGAGGTGAAGAGGAGAGGACCGGCGTCGCTGCTGCCGCCTTCTTTTCCCTCCTCAGCCCCCTTCTTTTCCTCCATCAGCCTCAGGACCTTTCCTTCTCCCCCTCAGCCTACGCCCCCACGTCAGCCCCAGGCTCCTTCTCTTCTCCCCCACACCCTCACCCCTTCTTTTCCTCCACCAGCCTCAGACCCCTTCTTCCCCCCCCCCTTTCCCCCCTCATGTGTATGTACACATGCACACACATATACAGTACCATACACACGTATACATATATAAACATACATACACATATATACATATACACCCACATATATACACAACATACACACATATACACATGCACACACCTGTGACAACCCCTTGTTGACCGGCCTCAGACTGGACAATCTTTCTATATCCAAACTGCTGACCCTCAATGCAAGGGGACCTCGAAGTTACCTCAGCAACTTCCGTCTTATGGCAGGGTAGACTATCTCCCCCATTAACCATTGAACTGCAGAGGTTTTAAATTTCTCAGTATCCACTTGACCACGCTACCACCATTTATCTGTCCGACCACTGACCTTGAGGGCCACCACCAATAAAAGAATTAGGAGAGGTGTTTTTCTTTTAAGATGCAAACAATTTATTATGACACAAATGGGTACAAATCTTGGTTGGTTTTATACTTCCTCAGAGGCACAAACTTATTTTGTTACACAAAACACAATGGGGATATATTATAGGGTTTCCACTAAACCTCTATAAACCCCTGGACTCTTCCAACTTTAACTAGGGTCTCTACACCCATAAAACTGGACTGCTCTCTTGCAGACCTTAAGACCAACTAAAATACTGAACTGTTCTCTTACAGTCCTTAGGACCAACTAACACAAAACAGAACTCCTCCCCCTCTCTTGTGGCAGTTGGCTTCCAACCGCTCTTTTCCAACTGTAAAATTCAAACCTTGAACATTCTAAAAGCCTCTAGCCCTGGTTGCTATGGCGACAGCTCTTCAAAGCTTCTGCCAAGCCTCCCCTCTGTTTCACCCACAGCAACAATCCATAGAATATTCCCCCGAACTACACAAAACAACATACATTTAACATATGTCACACAACATTTACACACAAATAATCGACATCATTACAACACCCACCAAGACCATAAGTAGCATCATTTCAAACGCTTACATACTCAGACTTTCCCGCATCTCCTAAATAGGGCACAGCAACGCGTGCCGGGTACAGCTAGTGTTATTTAATTATGACATCCCCGGTGCTGTCTCATAGCATACGAACAAACGAGGCAGGATACGGGAAAGTGACATTAGCTGACCATAAAGACCAATGGCTTTGAGGTTTGGGAAAGGGAGGCATCAAATGATTTCTTTGATTTATGACCTTTTAGCTTAAGGTCGAGATATTTATTTATTTATTGGCAGTATTTATATTCCTCCCTTCTCACCCCGCAGGGGACTCAGGGCGGCTTACAGTGCACATATACATGGCAAACATTCCATGCCATTTAGACATACAACATATTTAGACAGACACAGAGGCAATTTAACATTCCAGCTTTTTCCGGCTTCATGAGGGTATGCTCGCTTCTGGCCACAGGGAGAGCTGCCGCTTCACCGTCCACTTGTGACACCGGGTCCTTTGATGGACTTCCTCATTCTTCTGGAAGGTTTTATGGTATCATAAATTAGTTAAATTAGCCTCCCCGCATAAAGATGTACTTAATTTCCTACTTGACAGATGCAACTGTCTTTCGGGCTGCATAGGTCAACAGCAAGCTAGACCAGTGCTGTCCAACTTCTAACCGGCCAAGGGCCGGATTCCAGGTCACTGATGACCTGGGGGGCCGCCTGGCCCCGCCCCTGGCCACGCCCCCGCCCCGCCCCCGGCTGCCGGGAAGCATTGGGAGAGAGGGAGGAGCCACGGCACCCCCCTCCCTTTCAAGGCATCCTAGCCGCAGATGAAGCTGGCGGTTTCGCCGGCTTCAGCTGCTGCCGGGATGCCTTGGAAGGGAGAGAGGCCCCGCCGGGGACCCCCCTCCCTTGCAAAGGATCGCAGCTGCAATCGGCGGCGCGGAGAGAGGGACTGAGGGGGCGGTGCAGGGAGGAGCTGGCTCACTTCCTCCTCCCTGCCCCGCCTCCCCCTCCCCCTCGGCCGCCATTTTTTTAAAAAAAAATAATTTTAAAAAATATATATATAAAAATGGCGGCCGGGGGCATAGCAGGGGCCGTGCCCAACAGGCTGGGGGGCCGCCAGTTGGACAGCCCTGAGCTAGACTATTAATGGCCAGGAGCTTACTCCTACCCGGGCTGGGTTCAAACTCATGACCTTTCGTTCAGTGGTGAGTTAATGCAGCTGGCTACTAACTAGCTGCGTCAGAGCCCGGTCCGTATATATGCCATAGAGCCTGATTCATGTATTCCAAACAATAAAGGCATTTGCTGTCCTCAAGCTCCCGTGCGCCTTGGATAATTCTTTTCAAGGTAAGTGTCACGTATGGCTGACGGATAAAGGAACCGTACAGTTGGCGGGGAAAGTGGGCCCAGCCTCGCCTTCGGGAGTCGGTCCACATTCATTCTAATTAATGTTAATTTTTCTCCTGGCAGGGGCAAGCGGGTCCGACCGGTGAAAGAGGACTTAAGGGACTTCCTGTAAGTGGTCCATTCGGTGTATTTATTTATTTATTTATTTACAGTATTTATTTATTTATTTATTGAGCTTCTATGCCGCCACTCCCGGGAGGCGACTCACATAAACAAGATACAACAACATGTCAAAACAGGTTAAAAACACAGCAAGTACAACACAGTCTAAAGCAGGGGTGCTCACACTTTTTCAGCATGGGAGCTACTGATTAAAAACCAAGTCCCAAAGGTCACCTGCCCAGAAATCTATAACGTAGAACTATTTTCGTATTTATTTATTTATATTTATTATTCATTTTTATGTCCCGCTCCTTCCAGCAGGCTCGGGGCAGTTTACATAAAATGAAGTTATATAACATCAACATTTCAATTTAATAACAACAATATAAAACAGCATTAAAATGCATCCAACCACCCCATTTCTCCCACACTGCCATATTACCACACATATTATCAGCCAGAAAGTAAGAAGAGAGGCTGTTGAACTGCAAGGCCATTTAATACTCAGCAAGGTAAACAAAGGGGCATGCAAAAATACATCCAACCACCCCATTTCTCCCACACTGCCATATTACCACACATATTATCAGCCAGAAAGTAAGAAGAGAGGCTTTTGAACTGCAAGGCCATTTAATACTCAGCAAGGTAAACAAAGGGGCATGCAAAAATACATCCAACCACCCCATTTCTCCCACACTGCCATATTATCACACATATTATCAGCCAAAAAGTAAGAAGAGGGGCTGTTGAACTGCAAGGCCATTTAATACTCAGCAAGGTAAACAAAGGGGCATGCAAAAATGCATCCAACCACCCCATTTCTCCCACACTGCCATATTATCACACATATTATCAGCCAAAAAGTAAGAAGAGGGGCTGTTGAACTGCAAGGCCATTTAATACTCAGCAAGGTAAACAAAGGGGCATGCAAAAATGCATCCAACCACCCCATTTCTCCCACACTGCCATATTACCACACATATTATCAGCCAAAAAGTAAGAAGAGAGGCTGTTGAACTGCAAGGCCATTTAATACTCAGCAAGGTAAACAAAGGGGCATGCAAAAATGCATCCAACCACCCCATTTCTCCCACACTGCCATATTATCACACATATAATCAGCCAAAAGTAAGAAGAGGGGCTGTTGAACTGCAAGGCCATTTAATACTCAGCAAGGTAAACAAAGGGGCATGCAAAAATACATCCAACCACCCCATTTCTCCCACACTGCCATATTACCACACATATTATCAGCCAAAAAGTAAGAAGAGAGGCTGTTGAACTGCAAGGCCATTTAATACTCAGCAAGGTAAACAAAGGGGCATGCAAAAATGCATCCAACCACCCCATTTCTCCCACACTGCCATATTATCACACATATTATCAGCCAAAAAGTAAGAAGAGGGGCTGTTGAACTGCAAGGCCATTTAATACTCAGCTAGGTAAACAAAGGGGCATGCAAAAATACATCCAACCACCCCATTTCTCCCACATTTCCATATTCCCCAACATATATTTCTCAAGGAACAAAGCAAGCAGAGAGGCTTTGGAGCTAAAAGGCCATTTTTAAACATTAAAATAAACAAAAGAGACATGCCACAGTACAATCAAGCACCCACCCCAAAGTAAAAAGACCGACCTTTGAGATGCGGTAAGGAAATGACCCCAAAGCGTCCTCCTTCTTCTCCTCCGTCGTTGCTCCTATTTCCACGCCGCCAGCATGCGTGCCACCTCCAAGAGCTCACGAGAAGTCCGAGGGGCAGAATGGGCGCTTCTGCGCTTGGCGCCGCAGGGCCAGCCATGCATCGCGTCATCCAGG
This sequence comes from Anolis apletophallus, assembly GCA_030556195.1. Lineage (NCBI taxonomy): Eukaryota > Metazoa > Chordata > Lepidosauria > Squamata > Anolidae > Anolis > Anolis apletophallus. The sequence continues at coordinate 4,170 of JARBWK010000088.1, read as the reverse complement.
CCCGCCCCTTTGGTCTCCTACGACTCTGAGTGGCTGGAGAAGGACGGAGGGAGGGGGAGGAATCCAAAAAGAGGGGACCCATTCTGCCTCTTGGACTCTGGAGCTTTTGGAGGAGGCGCATGAGCATGGAAAAGCAACGACGGAGGACTTCTTTGCAGCGTGCAGGGGCGCATGAAGAGGACCAACAGCAAAAAACCTGGTCAGGGGCCTGAAGATCACCAGGATGAGGCCTGAAGATCACCCTGGTGATCCCGATCACCATTCTGAGCACCCCTGGTCTAAAACAACAGAATTAAAAGCCTGATGTGAAGAATACAGGCACAACAGGTAGAAAATTACAGACATGGCGGGTTATGCATAGTAAGACCTATAGGCCAAAAGCCTGTTGGAATAGATAGGTCTTGCAAGCCTGCCTGAAAGGCAGGAGATCTTGGATGGTGCGCGTTTCGGCTGGGAGGGCGTTCCACAGTGTGGGCGCAATCACGGAAAATGCCCTCCTGCAAGTTGCCGTTAATTTAGCTGACTTCGCAGATGGAACGTCTAGTAGATTGGTACCTTCCGACCGCAGTGATCTCGTAGGGCAGTATGGGGAGAGACGGTCCCTCAGATACGCTGGCCCCAGGCCGTGCAAGGCCTTAAAGGTAAGTACCAACACTTTGAAGGTGATCCGGTGCTCGATTGGAAGCCAGTGCAGGTCCTGCAAAGTAGGTGTTATGTGACTACCAGTTGGGGTGCCAGACAGGAGGCGGGCGGCAGAGTTCTGCACCAGCTTGAGCTTCCGGGTCACCGACAGAGGAAGGCCAACGTAGAGTGCCTTACAGTAGTCCAGTCTCGAGATGACCGTGGCTTGGATCACCGTGGCCAGGTCGTTCCGGGATAGGTAGGGGGCCAGCCGCCTTACCTGTCTGAGATGGAAAAAAGCAGATTTGCTAACCATGGAGACCTGGGCCTCCATGGTCAGCTGGGAGTCCAAATGGACTCCCAGGCTCTTTACGGAAGGCGATGGGCATAGCACCACACCGTCCAGGGTCGGAAGCTGGACATCCCCACCACCCGGACGACCTAGCCACAAGATCTCCGTCTTCGCTGGATTCACCCTCAACCTACTGGCTCGCAGCCATCCAGGCAACGCTGGAAATTATCAGGGGCGGATCCCGGCCTGCCCTCCATCCTCAGAATGAGCTGAGTGTCATCAGTGTACTGGTGGCACTCAAGCCCATAACTCCGCACCAGCTGTGCAAGCGGCTGCATGTAGATGTTAAATAACAGAGGGGAGAGAATGGCCTCCTGAGGGACCCCACAAACTAATGGGGAGCCCTCGGAGACCACCCCCCCCTCCTCACTCGCTGAGACTGCTGGTGGAGGAAGGAGGTCAGCCATTCACATTTTTGTGAATATGTGTGTGTGTTCTTCCTAGAAAGGAAGGCTAGACTGTGCACAAGCAGGATTCCACATTTGTGGGTCTGATTACACCGCGTAACACGATTTGTGGTCCTGATTTATAAATGTCACTTCCTAATTGGTTCTATCATTTTAAAAAAACATGGGGAAAGTTGATTAAACTGCAAAAACTTTGTTTTGGGTGGAGGGACATCCTGTAGATCATTATATTATACTTACTATGTTACATTATCTATATATATAAAAAGGAAGTGGTCGTGCAACAGGACGCATGGACAGGAAAACTATACGCCCCCGAGGCACAAAAACCACCCTACACATTACCACCTACCACGAGGTACCTAGAGGGCACAAAAAATCCGCCCTAGGTACCTCGCAAAACCCTCAAATTACACCCCCAAAACTGCAGCCATAGACCTCAACGTTGCGGCGCTCACTTCGATGCAATACCCTCCTTCCCCCACTAGGGACACTGGCGCCCCCACAAAAACCGCAACCCCTCTCCCTCCGTCCTGGGTCTCATCACCACCTACTGCCCCACCTACCAACCACTCCAGGACCCGGCCCCGTGCCACCGCCACCGAGCCCCCCACCTCCGCTACCTTCACAGCCTACTTCGCTACCTCCACGCGGTTCCCGGACTCCACCAGCACGGCCGCCCCCAAGCCCACCTCCTCCGCCGCTTCCAGCATGCTACCCAACACCCACGTCCCGGAAGGAGGCTGCCGGGGTGCCGCCCGCACGACCCTCCACCAGGAGAGGCAGAGAAACGGCGAGGGAGAACGGCACAGCCACGGGACTACAATTCCCAGAAGGCTCCGCGCGGCTCACCCGGAAGAAGGGCGGAGACAGGGCCGGAAATATGCCAGAGTGGCCGCGCGGGGCCTTCTGGGAGCTGTAGTCCCCTGGCCGGCCCCGCCTTCTCCGCCATCTCCAAGCCCTTTCCGGCCCAGGGTCAGGCGGCCGCCAACATGCCCGCTTCCTCCATCCCCTCCGCCGCCTCGTCCCGTCCTCCCAACTGCTTCACTGCCCCCCACCGCCAGATACAGAGAGAAAGACACCGAGCGAAAGGTACAAAGAATCAACGACAGAGAGAGACAGAGATACACCGAGGCAGAAAGAGTGATAGAGAGAAAAAGAGGGAGATAAACAGAGAGAGAGAGACAGATACATAGATAGAGAACGATACAACAACTCTATGTAACATTCTCGACCTCACCAAAGCCTTCGACACTGTGAGCAGAAAAGGTCTGTGGCAGATCCTGGAACGTCTAGTGCAGGGCTGTCCACTTCTACGAGCCCAAGGGCCGGAATTCCGGTCACTGATCACCTGGGGGGCCGAAGGGTCTGCCTCCGCCCCTGGCTCTGGCCCCTCCCCGACTCCAACTTACTTACAATTGACCTTGAGTTGTGGAGTTGTAGTTCACCTCCATCCAGAGAGCACGGTGGACTCAAACAATGATGGATCTGGACCAAACTTGGCATGAATACTCAATATACCCAAATGCGAACACTGGTGGGTTTGGGGGATTAGGTAGCCTTCAGTGGTGTAACCGGTGAAGCTCAAACAGATGCAATCCACATACACTCGGGCCGACGAGGACGCCCATGCTGAGGAGTCCACCCTCGTTTCGACCCTGGGCAGGTCTTTCTCAAGGCCAACAAGTATTGATATCCTCACAGAGGGACTAAGTAGTCCAGGTAGTAAGTATCTTCAATACGGCGATGCTTACAAACTATCAGTTGGAAGCCAGTGCAGATCCTGCAAGGTAGGTGTAATATGGCAACCTGCTGGGGTACCAGACAGGAGCCGGGCGGCAGTGTTATGCACCAGCTTGAGCTTCCGGGTCACCGACAGAGGGAGGCCAATGTAGAGCGTGTTACAGTAGTCTAGTCTCGAGATGACCGTGGCTTGGATCACCGTGGCCAGGTCGTTCCGGGATATATGTCTTTGTGTATATATGTGGTTTAGCGCAGGGCTGTCCAACTGCCGGCCCACGGGCCGTATACGGCCCCCCCAGCCCCTTCCCTGCGACCCCCTAAGCTTTTAAATAAAAAATAAAAATTAGAATTTTTTAAAAAAAATTATTAAAAAGTGTGCATGCGTGCGGTTTTGCCCGCTTTGGGGGGGGCGGGGGGAGCCTCCCGTGGCTCCTCCTCTCCCAAGCGTCACGCCAGCCTCGGAAGCTTCCGAGGCTGTTGTGATGCTTTGGGCGAGGGCGAGGCCGCGAGCCTCTTCGGCTTCGCCCTCTCCCCCAAAGTGTCACAACAGTTGTTGTGATGCTTTGGGCAAGGCGGAGCCGTGAAGCCTCCTCGTGGCTTTGCCCTCTCCCCAAAGCGTCACAACAGCTGTTGTGATGCTTTGGGCGAGGGCGGAGCTGCGGAAGGCTCCCGTGGCTCCTCCTTCTCTCCCAAAGCGCCACAACAGCCTCGGAAGTGGGCAAAATCGCCCGCTTCCAAGGCTATTGTGACGCTTTGGGAGAGTGGGCGGAGCTGTGTGGTCGGGGGCATGGCCGGGGGCGTGACCGGGGGTGTGGCCGAGTGGCCCCCAGGTGATCACTCACCAGAAGTCCGGCCCTTGGGCTGGCAGAAGTTGGACAGCCCTGGTTTAGCGCATGCATAGTATTTTTTAAAAATTATTATTTTTAAGTCCCCTTTGCTGTGTTTTTCAGTGTTTTTATGAGTGATGGTCACTCATTGGCCTGAGAGGTGTCTTGTGTCCAAATGTGGTGTCAATTTGTCCATTGGTTTTTGAGTTATGTTAATCCC